>JAKSZT010031697.1:594663-843510 GCA_026826555.1 Tolypeutes matacus
TATATATATATATATATATATATATATATAGCATACTTTTGGAATTATATTTAAGGATATTTTCCCCAATCCAAGAACAAAATTTGCCCAATCCAAGAACAAAAGTTTTTCTCCTTTTTTTTTTTGTACTTTTACATTTGCATATTGTTTTAAGATCTACTTTGAAATAATTTTGTGCAATATTTGAGGTTCTACTCAAGGTTTTGTTTTGTACATATCAATGTCCAAATATTCCATCACCATTTATTGCAAAGACACTCCTTGCTCCACTGAATTGCAAAGACACCTGTGTTGAGATTTAGTTGAGCATATATGTACAGCTCTGTTTCACTGATTAATTATCTGTATGAAAACACTACATCATTTTGATTACTGTATCTTTAAAATATACCTTGATAACAGGGATTGTAAGTTCTCCAAATTTGTTTTTTTATAGTTGCAAACTAATCTAGGTTCATTCAATTACATAGGAATGTTAAAATCAGGTTGTGAATTTATAAAAATAAAAAATTACCAGGTTAGAATTTGTTTGGGATTGCATTAACCTAGATATTAATTTGGGAGGAATTGAAATCTTTATAATAATTTTTAGGTATCCAACTCTGAGCAAATGATTCCTTTCTTTTTGTTAAGGTCTTTCCATTCTCTCAATATAATTCTGTTGTCAATATACATGTCTTGCACCACCATATTACAATTATCCATACATATTTCATATTTTGATGCTGTAATAAATGACTATTTTGAGTTGAATTGTGCCCTCCCCATTCTGCTAAGAAAGTGGTAGAAGCTCTAAATGCTATGCAAAGGCAGCTTTATTCAATCACATGAGTTTCAGGTTATATCAAATGATTATAACAATTTAGCAATCACAGAAAAGAAAGTAATCAATTAAAGATACAGGAAAGAATAAATGTATATATAACCACTCACCAAATCAGGGGAAAGTACAAAATCTGTACTCTCATGCCTGGGGAGCCCCTTTGTGGCTGATCAGAGTCCTGGTTGGAAAAACATCCCAGGTACAGTGTCCCATCCTGGTGAGGCTCCAACTGGCAGCATAGGGGCTATCCCTTTTAAGGGGTTCTGAACCTCAGAACTCCAATGTGTCTTGCAGCTTGTGAGGAAGAACCTCATCAAAAGTAACTGAATCCATCCAGCAGGGATGGCCAGCCCTCTACAAGAGAGACACAGTGTCTCAAGGGGTCTTTGTTCTCTTCTATTTATGATACACTAAACAAGAACATAATGGTTTTTAGCTTTTAGTTTTACAGGGGATACAGACAAGATGTGTAAATATCACATCTGGTGACTTACTCCTTTAAACATTTGTTTTTGGGTAATAGATGATAGGGCTGCCTGCAAAGCAGCATTGTAACATTCCAAAGGACAAAGGACAAGTTAATCATTCACAATTCTAGGCTAAAACAGCAGCAACTATTGATTAGAAAGCTTATGAATTCGCAATTTTTAATAATAATTTTTTTATAGTACATCATTCAGTCCAAAGAATTGGGACTTTATATATACAAAAGAAAAATAGGTACATTTTCCCAGTGCTATAAGGAAATAAGGAAAGGAAAACAACCCTGACTTGTAAGGTACCGTACTCACAACAGGTATCCACAAGTTCTTAGAAGGCACTGTATTGACTACAGGTGTCCCTCATATTTAAGATCAACCATCAGAAGACACCACACTCTCAACAGATGCCTACAAGTTTAATTATTCTGCATACCCATTTTGGACAAATCTTACCCTAACACCAGTAATATTAATAATATATTGTAAGCAGAATGAGTAGCACCAAGTGATCAATCAACAACTTAATATAATACAGCACAATGCAATAGCGATACCTATTAATACCTTCTTCCAGGTCCAGCTTAAAGAGGAAAACTCATTAGTAATGGGATCATGGGCTAAAGTTTTAATATCTATAATCTGAGATACCATATGCTGCTGGGATTGGTTGATACCTTAACAAATTTGGTTGATTTTTAATTACATGGTCTTAAGATTCTCAACCAGTAAAGCTGCATAGACCAGTACCATGATCAAAATGACATCATTTCCCCCATTTTATATTCTTTGAGGCATAGGCAACAACAAATTGTTATTAGTTCCTTTTAGGGCAGTGGAGTGGCTGGCACTTTAACTCATAATCTCTATGCCTGCATTGGTCCTGCTGTTAGCATTTAGTTGGAGCTGAGGCTACAGCCCACAGCACAGAATTTAAACTTAGTCCATTGTTATAAGGATCCAGTTACAAGAGTCCTGTTGTAGTGTCTGCAGGACTCAAAGCATACCTTGTCCCTTCTGAGAGCAGGAGGGGACTTCTGTCACAGTCATTGGAATAAGCATGAAGGATACTTGTGGGTGATGTCCATAAGATGTTGGTGAGTAACAGGCAGCTGGAAGTGCTGCCACAGGGTTAAGCAGCCATGATATCCATTTTCCTGTGGAGCCACTCTGCTGCTTCTCAGGTCTCAATGGTATGGCTCTGAATCTTTGTGAGGTCATTTGCCTCAGCAGTCCCAAGAGTGATGTTAGAGGAGTGGGCAGGGACATGACAGACAGTTACCTGTCACCACTGGCAGGCATCCCAGATGTCCTTCCACTGGTGTCTCCCCCACAGAGGGCAGCCCACAATAGTCCATTGTTCCTGTCTCATTTTTATTAGATACAATCCACCCATGGATAAGGATGGCAGTCTCCAGAGTGACTGGACACTATTGGGTTTAGCTTTTCACTTGCAAAATGGCATGATATGCTGCACTTAGTTGCTTTCCTATAGAGCTATATTGTACTTTGGCTCCTTCCCACAATTGTGACTAAAACTCAAGGGGTATTTGTTTAGGATGTTGCCTCTACCACAAGCCCCACACAAAGCCAGTTTTGGTACTGGGGTAAGTTAGGATCGAATTCACCGGGTAAGTTAAGATCCACTCCCCTTTCTGCTTAACTTGTACCAATGCCTTCCACTATTTTTTAAAGCAGTCTGATGGAGGTCCTCCTATTCCCATGAATGAACTTTCCTGATTAACACATATAATGGTTTAATATTTGAGCTAAATGAAGCATGAAGGGTTTTTAGTACCCCAACAACAATAAAAAAAATGGTTAATATGAGAAAACATTATACTTTATCAATTACAGCAGAGGGTATAATTTTTGTTTTACTCAACTAAACAACATTTAAAATTTGATAGACAGCCAAGACTTTGTAGCTTGTCCCAATTGTTTGTCCATCCCAGTCTCTTAAGATCAGATACCAATGTCTCTGATGCTTCTTTTAATTCTGAAAGAAAGGATTACTGGTTAACATAATATCATCAATAGGGTTACAGGCACAGGTTTCTTCCATGCAGCCAGATTCTTTGTCACCATGCCAGGACAGATGATAAGGCTATGCACACAGCCTTGGGGAAGCAATGCAAAAATCAGAATTGGCCTTCCCACATAAAAGTGAATGCAGGCTGTCTTAACTTTTCTAAAGAGATATTAAAGAAAGCCTTAACAAGTTCTAAAACAAAGTGATAGGGACATAACTGGATCTTACTTTTGCAACAAACTTGCAATATTTGGGACTGATGCATACAGCAGTGGTGTTACTTTAGTTTATGATATTATACAGTTATGCACCACCCCCAGCAGCCTCTAAGTTTAAAAATAGATTGTGAAGGGTGGGTTAGAATGTCCAGGATACTGGAGAGAGGGTTGGGAGAGGGACCAGGTGAACACTGGGGATTTGTGGATATGAGGTTGAAAATAGAGAGGTGAGAATGCTTTTATGGCAAAATGACAAGGAAGGGCCACTGATTTACGGTGTTGGTTGGGGGTGTATTTGAGATAGGACACACCTATAGCAGACTTCTAGGGAGTGTGTGAGTGTTCATTCTGTCAAAATGTGTTGTATCAGTGGGAGGAGATCCATGTAATTGGGAAGGAATTGGTTTCCCATCTTTGAGAGGGCCAATTTGTTCAGAAATAGACAAGTGGAAGTTTCTCAAGAGCAAGGATGATTCCTAATAGGGGAGGACACACCAGTATGTCTAGATCTCTTTTTGCATGTAACTATTACTCTTGTCATCCAACGAGTCAAGCCAGAGGGTCGCTGTGGGCCCCAGGGGGATGGGGTGGGAGGAATAAAATAGATCAAACAGGGAGTATTTAGTGTTCAGTGGAAATGTTCTTCATTACCATACAGTGATGGACACAGGACATGGTAAATATCATCAAGATTTATAAAAGTGTGTGGTCTAAAATGTAAACCATATTGTAAACCATTGACCATGTTTAGTAGCTATGTTTCATTATTTGTATATCAGTTATTACAATGCTACCATCCACACATAAAAAGGTATTAATATGGTGGTGGGGAGGAAAGGGGGAGGATATTGGGTATATGAGAGTCTCCTGTATTCTGTGACCTAAAACTTCTTTGAAAACAAAATGAAAAATACTGAGACACTAGGGAATGAGAGGCGGAAGTTGCCATGGTACAGACTGGACACCAGATATTGCAGTGATGAAAGGCAAAAGGTCAAAAAAAATTTTTTTTTATTTTTCATTTTTTAAATATCCCAATCTTTTAATTTTATTTATTTATTTATTTTAATTTTTTATGTCATTTATCTCTTACATTTAAACATCATTATTTTTTCTTTTTCCTATTAAATGTATTCAGCTATTGTAATGGCTTCACCTTTGAAGAGCTTTGGATAACAGAAGGGCTCCAACTAGGTTGGGGGAGTATTGTTGGTGTGGGGTGTCAGGAATGCAGTATACATGGGAGGAAGTTCACCTGAGCATAAATTTAAGGTATATTAAAAGGTTCAGATGTTCATGGGGCATTGTCATAGTGGGTGGAGAATCACTCAATAAATGAGAGAATACTGAATTCCCATCTTGGAGAGCTCTGTCTCATTCTCTAAGAGAGCAGCAACAGTCCCCAAGTGTGGGGACAGTGACTGGCAAAGGAGGCCCTTGATATTGATGCCTAGCCTTATGAGTCTTTGCTCTTGAAATTGAAACTTAGCTTATTGTTTTGGGGTGCCTAAGGGTTGCCTTCTGAAAGCCTTCTTGTTGCTCCAATGTGGCCTCACTCTAAGACAAATTCAGCATATGAATGCATTACCTTCCTCCCAGCATGGGACATGACTCCTGGGGATGAGCCTCCCTGGCACTGAGGGATTGCTACCAAGTGCCAACTGGCAATGTGACTGGAAAAAGACCATGAATAAAAGGGGGAAAAGGTAAAGACATATGGGTTTATATTGCTAAGAGACTTCAAAATGAGTGGGAGGTCATCCCAGAAGTAACACTTGTTCACATATCAGTAACATCTCATAGAATTCCAGTGGATATCACCCTAAATAGTGGAGTTCCTGAGGGCTCTGGAGACACCCAGGTCCTATGTCAGGGCGGATAGCTCCAGTGTTTGTTGCCTTACCAGTGGACCCTACTTGGAGTTTGTGCTCGTGAGAGTGATAGATTTGCACTAAACTATGCTTCCCTGCACATGTCTCATCTGTTCCTTCTATTCAAACCTACACTTTGTGCTGGAGTTTGCATTTAGACTGTTCATGTGCCAGCTGGGCCTGGAAACTCAATAGAGCAGCAAGTCCTACACTACAGCTCTTTGCCTCACCCAGGACAACTGGAAGGGAGATGATGATGGACAACGGCCACCCCAGGGAATGGAGACAGTCTGCAGCTGTAGGCAGGATAATCCAATCCATCTTCCTCATGGAATATAAGCCACCTCTTCATTGGAGTTGGAGTGGACATCACAATCCCAGACTCCTTAGTATGTGGAGAAGAGCTATGCAGAACTGTGTAGGAGAGAGTGTGGTCTACAGTGTGATCTATGGTCCATGCTTAATGGCAAAGCCCCAGGATGTGTTTATCTGTTGTGACAGAAATGAAACTTAGATGATAACAAAACCCAATCAGCACTTGCAAGTTGAGCAGGCAGGGGTTACAGAAGCAAAGGTGCAAGTTTAGCTCATCTTCCTAAAGCATATGGCCTCAGGGACGAGAGGAGTAGAGTCCTTAACTTTGTGGATTCTAAACAAAAGGGGGAGGAGGGTACTTATCTCCCTAAGTTGTGGATTCTATGGGAGAAAGGGAAGAGGGGCAGTTATCTTTCTAAAGCTGCAGGTTTCTGCAAAGGGGGAGAAACAGAGCAGAGTTGCAGCACTTTTTTCATCATCCCCCCCCCAACCTTGATAACCTTACAATAATTTTTTTATGGGGCATCGTCTGTTAACATGGTGATTTTTATATATTCCCCAAGGTTTGATACTTAACATGAGGCATAATCTGGTGTTTAAGATGTTCTGGTGGGAAATGATGTACTTTGTAAGTTACTATAGAATGCATGGCCCAAAAGTTAAGAGGAAGAAAACTGTGGCTATTACTGGCATGAATGGCAAAATCCAGGAAAGGAGATACTGGAAGTAGTTCCCATTGGCAGATGCCTGATATGCATGGTTTAAGTGGTCTTTGGCTCATTCTTTTTTTTTTTTTTTTTTTTTTTTATTATGGGTAAAAATCAAAATTCTCACAATACATACAAACATTTGCAAAATGATATATAAATATATATGCATATATGTGTATTTGCTCACAAAAATGTTATTTATATATATATATACATATATTTTAAGAGGTGCTTAGATTACCCAAAATATTACACGGAACCCACTGGGATTCCCATGTTGCCCACCTCCCACACCTCCCACCACATCCCACACAAACATCTCCCACAGTGTGGCCCACCACCCTCAATAAACTTACACATCCTGGAGCCTTGCCACCAACCATAGACTCTGAGAACCATTGTCTGAAAGATAGGTTAACAAAGGAGAGTAAGAGAAGAGCAGGCTTTGAGCCATCACCCATATGGACATAATCTATGGTAAAGGGATAGAGTGTGGTTGCATGTTGGGGGATGGGGCAGATGAGTGGTGGCTCATTCTTTTAGCAGGGCTACCTTGTCCCTAACTTTCCCTGGTGAATTTGCATAAAAACAGCATTCTTACCCCAGGGCCTGGCAGATTCCCCCTGAACCTGCAGCGAGCAAGTCTAATCCTCACCTGTTTTCTAAAACTATTTCTGCCAATGAGTTTAACTGGTCTTGTAATCCATTGAAAGCCTCCAATATTTCTTCAAGGTAATTTGATGTTTCCTGTGCTAAGGTTTGTATGCCCTCCTGACCATATGCAAGTGAGGTCCCTGCTACTGCTGTGCTTCTGTCTGCTCCTAGTCCTAAGAGTAGGGGAATTGCCTATATTGATTTTATGGCCTGGGAGAGCTCTCCAGGCAATTCTTCTCCATAAACTGAGAACTATGGTACTGGCCAAGCCAGGTAAATGATGGCCTGGCCATCCTGGGGTAGGCACCAGTAGGCATTGGTGCCACAGACCCGGATGGTGGAGTTTGCTGCACATCAATTAGACTCATTGAGTGGGTGGGTGGTATCACAGTTAGCCCTTCCAAGAGGGAGGATAGTTGAAGGGGAGCTGCTAGTTATGTTTTTACAGTTAGCCAGTTTTCCTGGGGGTTAAGTTATGTGGAATGGGAGGGGCCTGGTTCCCACTTGCTGAGCTGTAATGGGTCAGGAGATTTACATTCCATGGGACAGGTATGGGGAAGATGGTTAAACTTGAGGAAGTACATATCCAGCAGGATACAGCTATGTCGGGCCAGGATGTATTTAGGATTTGGTGGACATTTTGAACCTGATTCAAAAGGACATTGTGGGAACCTGTTCTGACTTTGGCTTTTAGGGTCTGGGCAGCTTTACTGATATTTTTAAACAGGGTTTTCTCTGGGATCTGGGTTACTGGGACTAGTTTGAGGTCCCCCGGGTCTGGCCCCGCTAGATCCTAGTTTTAGCCTGTTTGCACTTTTAAAAAGGTATATTGGATCCAGTGGCTGTATTTAATAAGGTGAGTTCTCACGGGGTTGCAGATTCCTAATTTACAATTTGCTGGACTGGGAACCTTCTGCAGGATATATGGGGAAGTTAGGGCTCCTGCCTAGGCCCCAAGAGTGGCAGAAGTGCCCATCATTGGATGGCCCTCAGGCATAGTTATTTGTCATAGGTGCTATAGATGCGGCCCCAACCCTCCCCCCCCCCAGGGCAAGGGTAATGTCATTTCTTATTGCACTGCAAGCATTGAACACTACAGAAGCTGCGGTCATCCCTGCTAAAAAGGGGGCCAAGGCATTCAGCACAGGTTGTTACCCCAGGTCTGGCCGATTCATATCTGCCATTGGTTTTGGGGGTGGGTATTGACTCCTAGGGAGGGGGCAAGGAAGAAAAGAATAAGCAAGACAAGGCACAGAGGCATCCTATTATACACCAATAAACTATTGCAAGTAAAGCTCTGTTCACTATAGTACAGTCTACAGGGCCCACAGCAGCAAGTCCAACTCTGAATACCAGGGCGAGTAGGCCATATAAGCACAGGATCCACCAGGAGCAGGGGTCCATTCAGCAGGTATTTGATGAGGTCAGTGTTTGGGGATCCCGGGTGACTTGCCCTCTCAAGGGGTGACTGGGTATGGGTTGGGCTGTCCAGCTGTCCTGTTCTTTTTTGGGGTGTGTCTTCTTGACCCTGGAATGATGGATCCAAGGGATGATGCCTGTAACTTTAAAAGCATTAGAAGTTACAAGGATCACAGTTTGTGGGTCTGTCCAGGAAGGCTGAAGGGGTTCATTTTCCTAGTCTTTGACACAAACTAGATCCCCTGGCTGGTGGGGGTGTGCCAGGTGTCCCAGTGGGATGAGGTTTTGGGACAAGACAGTTTTATGTATTTGGGCTAGAGTTTTCCCCAGCTGCTGGAGGATGGAATCTTGGCCAGCCTCCCCCAGAACTTTGAGATTTCCTTTGAAGGCCTGGATAATTGGGTGTGGCCATCCAAATAGAATTTCAAAAGGTGAATAGTCTGTGGGTCCTGGGGTACACCTAACCCAGAGGAGGGTTAAGGGAAGTAAGTCTACCCAGGGGAGATGAGTTTCTTTGCAGAATTTGGTTAGGGTGGCCTTGAGGGTTTGAGTCATGCATTCAACTTTCCTTGAACTCTGGGGCCTGTAAGCAGTATGGAGTTTCCACTTAATCCCTAACATTTTTGCCAGCTCTTGGACTATGGCAGCCATGAAGGCCAGGTCATTGTCACCTCCAATAGATAGCAGCAGGCTGTTTTGTGGAATGATTTCTTTAAGTAAAGCCTTAGTCACTTCTCTTGTCTTTTCAGTGTGAGTGGGGCAAGCTTCAACCCAGCCTGAAAAGGTGAATATCATCACTAACAGGTATTTGTACCCCTGACTTGGTTTCACTTCTGTGAAGTCTACTGTGAGAACTTCAAAAGGGGCTGTCCCTGTGTGTTGGATACCACCTGGACCTCAGGGACCCTGCAGAGGGTTGTGTTTGGCACAAACTTGGCAATGGCTGCTGATGGTGGCACAGAGGGAAGCTAGTCAGGCTGTGTAGTAGTATCTCCTGAGTAAGGCTTCAAACGCAGTTTTCCCTAGGTGGGTGAGTTGGTGGTACTTCTGGATGAGGGCATGCGGGGCTCCTTTTGGGATGAAAATCTGGTTATCTGGGAGCAAGCAAGTTCCTTCAAGGGTTTGGCTTCCCCTTTCTCTCTTGACCAATTCCTGTTCTTCCCAGGAATAGCTTAGTTGATTAGTTTTTATTTTTTAAAGAGGGACAGCTGCGGTGTAGATTCCAGGACTCAAATTCTGTGAATTCCTTCAGCTGTTTGCCAATCTGCTTTGTCAGCTAGTCTGTTTCCTTGAGTGACAATATCAATTCATTTTTCATGTCCCTGACAGTGGATGATGGTGACTCTGTCTGGTTTTTAGATTGCTTTTAATAGTTGAAGGATTACTTCTTTGTTTTTATTTCTTTTCCTCCTGCAGTTAGGAGGCCTCTTCCTTTATAAATCACCCCATGGATATGAATTGTAGAGAATGTGTATTTAGAGTCAGTGTAAATGCTCACTGCTTGCCCAGTGGCTACCAGCAGGGCTTGGACCAGTGCTCAGAGTTCTGCTCATTGCACAGTAGAGATGCTGCTTCCACCACCCGTTCAGTAGTGGTGCCTGCATATCCAGCAAGCTTTGCCCCATTTTTAATGAGACTGCTCCTATAGGTAAGTAGTGTCTGATCCAGGGAAGGGAGTGGTTTGTCTTGGAGGTCTGGGCAACTGGTGTAAATTTCCTTGGTCTTCTCAACACAATCATGCTCAGGAATCCATTCCTAGTCCAGCAAGAAAGTGGCAGGATTTAAACTGCACAGTGTTTCTATTGTCACTGTGGGGTTTTCACAGAGTAAACTTTGGTAATGTGTGAGCCGGGAAATAGATATCCACTGGTACATATGAAAGTTCATTATAGCAGTGACAGCATGTGGCACCATAACGTGAAGAGCCTGTCTGAGAGTTAATTTATCAGCTTCTTTGATGAGGGTTATGGTTGCCACCAAGGCTTTCAGGCAGGGCAGCCACCCTGCTTGGAGAGGTAAGTGACGGGCATCTGCCAGGGGCTGACTGTTTGTGTGAGGACCCCCAGTGCCACTTTGTTCTTTTCAGGCACAAACAGGTTAAAGTTTCGAGTTACATCTAGGAGCCCCAAGGCAGGGGCTTGGCTGACTTGTCTTTTGATGTTTTGAAAGCCCCCTGTTGAGCTTCTTTGCAGGCAAGAGATTCTTTTTCTGGACCTGTCAGAACTTCATAAAGAGGTTTGGCCTGGTTGTAAATCCAGGAATCCAGATACAACAGAACCCTGCAGCCTCAAGGCACTCACAAAGTTTTCTTTTTGTGGTGGGGTTACAGATCACTTAACCACTTAGGGATGGTGCAGATCACTTTCTTTCATTCTGGCCTGAGCATCTGGTGCCCTTGTGTGATGGTAAACCTGAGGTACTTGACCTGCTGTTTACAATTTTGAGCTTTTCTCCAAGACACTTTGTATTCAGTCTGTGCCAGAAATTGCAGGAGAGGCTGGGTCCCTTTCCAGTCATCCTCTTCCAACTCACTGGCAAGTAGGAGGTTATATTGTTAAAGGGCATACCTGCAGTCTTACCGGGGTAGGTGGCCAGTTCTACTGCCAGGACTTCCCCAAAAAGTGGAGGGTGGTTTTTTGAAGGCTTGCAGGAGCCGATCCCACATTAGTTGAGTTTTCTGCTAGGTTTTGGGATCTTCCCACTCAAAGGCAAACAGAAGCTGGCTCAGGGGGACCAGCTGCAGGCAGAAGAAGGCAGCTCTCAGGTCCAAGCAAGTGAACCAGGAGGCTTCAGGTGGCAGCTGTCCCAGCAAAGTGTATGGGATGGGAACAACCTGATGTAAGGTGAGAGTGGCAAAGTCGATGGCTTGTAGATCCTGGACTGTTCGATATCTTGTTCCATCTGGCTTCTTTACTGGTAATAATGGGGTGTTCCAAGGTGACTGGCACTCAACCAGGATTCCATCTTTCCTCAGGTGATCTATGTGTTTGATCATTGCCAATTGTGCTTTACGGGGGATCACATACTACCTCTGCTGGACCGGGACCGCTCCAGGCTTCAGGTCAATGATGATGTGTGCATGATTCCATGCCATTCCTAGTGGGTTTTTTCCTGCCCAAACCTGGGGGGAAAGTTCCAGCAGTTTTTCCAGATTCTGACTTATATTTTCTTCCACATGAAGTCTCCATTCCTCACTTCAGGGTACAGTGATGAGGAGAATGAGGCTGGTCCTGACATTTAAGCTTGCTGGCCCTTCAGGTTTGAAGGTAATCTGGGTTCCCAGTTTGGTTAAGAGGTCCCTACCAAGTAGGGGAACCAGATATTCAGGCAGGCACTGAAATTCATGAGTCACTTCGTGGCCACCAAGCTGACAAGTTCTCAACTGGCAAAAAGGCCATTGGCTTGACTGGTTCCCAGTAGTTCCTATGATATTAGCAGTTTTTCCACTAAATGGAGTGATGGGGATTGTGACCACAGAATATTCAGTGCCGTTGTCCACCATGAAAGTCATTGACTGGCCCCTGACTTGTAGTTTGACCATGGGCTCATTGAGGCCAAGTTCCAGTGAGCCCTGTCACCCTTATTTGGAGTTGAGCCCCATCAGCCTGATCAGATGGTGTTGGGGCTCAGGTCGGTATTTCCCTTTGGGGATGTTCCCTCTATGTTTCTGATTCTTTTTGGGATACTCATTTTTCCATTGTCCACTTTTTTTGCAGTAGGCACATTGGTCTCTTACCAGAGGCATGCTTTTGATGCTTGTTCCCCCTTTTCAAGGTGGCCCTTCTCATCTGGTGGGGTCAGGATTTCCCAAGGCTGCTGCCAGTAGGGAAGCTTAATGTTTTATTCACTACTTGGCCTCTCATTCAGTGGCTTCATCTCAATTGATGAATACTTTATTGGCAACCTCAAGGAGTTGAGAGATGTTCATCCCCGTGAACCCTTCTAATTTTTGAAGCTTTCTTTTAATATCCATTGCTGCCTGTGAAACAATGGTGGCATTCACCATTCTCTGGTTTTTTGGAGCTTCTGGGTCAAAAGGGGTGTAGACTGCAAAGGCCTCACAAAGTCATTCATAGAAATCTCCCAGAGATTCTTTGGGCTTTTGAGTAACTAAAGTCGTCTTTGTCACTTTTGTGGGTCATTTTATCCCTTCTCAGACCCCTTGAAGGAGCACTTCCCGATATTGCTGGAGTATAGCCCAGCCCTGATCAGTGTTGAAGTCCCACTTCAATCGGGTCTCTGGTGATACATCTCATGCCCAATCTTCTGGGTTTAAGATGCCAGTAGGGGCCTGCTTATGCAGCCACTTCTGGGCTTTCATCAGAATCTGTTGTCTTTCCTCTATATTAAACAAAGCCAGGAAGAGTTGGCGACAGTCATCACAAGTGGGACAATGGGTTTGGAAAATGGATTCCATGAGATCAATAAGGGCTTGGAGCTTTTCTGAGTAGGAAGGGGTTTAGTGCTTCCAGTTTAAGTGGTCTGTGGTTGTGAAGGTCTGGTAATACAAACAGGCTTTCCAGGTTGGATAGTTCCATCCTCATCGATCTGGGCTGGACCTTGTGCCTCCTGGAGGGGCATCTGAAATGCAGGTTGTGCCGACTGGAGCCTCTTCACTACTGGGGTTCTGGGGCTTATCCCAGAGGGGGCCAATGGTTCCAGAGGGGCTGGTGGTGGGGGTGTTTCTATGATATCCACCTGCACTACTGTGCTAGGAGGAGAGGCTAGAGTGGCTGGAGCATATGGCAGTGGTGGTGGGGGTGGTGGGTCTTCTTCTGAGGACCCCTGATTAATGACTGGCTTCTGGCACCCCATTCCCTGTGCAACCAATACTCTGCTCTTTCCTTTTTTTCCAACACACAATCAAAACCAAGGAGGCAGGGTCTGGGCTACTTCTAACCAAGAGTTGATGTAGGAAAACTGATCAAGGTGGCTGGGAGTTCCTGTGGCAACCAGCCACATTGCACAGACATTGGCTATATCCAGGGTCCCTTCTGAGGGCCAGTCAATAATAAAAGTGGGCCACTCTACTTCACATAAGGTTTGAATGGTGCCAGGGTTCATCTGGATGCCATAATCTTTGGAAAAGCCTTTCTTAAAATTCTTAAGCATGCAGTTTAAGATGGTAGGTTTTGACTGTGATGAGTCCATACCCTGCATAAGTGGTGCAAGACAGACAAAGGAAGGGGTTGCCTCTTTCAAGGCCACTCAGATGCCCACCTATTCTCATCTCTTGTGAGAACTTCGACTCATCTTAACTAAGGTGCATGGGCAGATTTTGGGGTAGGCCATTAGGCTGTATGACATAGCTGCAAAAAACAGGTTAGGACCAGGTCAGGTTCTGTAGCACAGGCTGTGGAGTCACAGACTGGAATAACAAAGGCGAGCCTCTGTCGTCCTCACACACACAATCACTCAGAAGTTATACATTTCTTCCCACAGGGATTAACAGTGATTAGTCCACACTCTGAGTCAGTGGTGTAAGACACACAAAGGAAGGTGTTGCCTCTTCTGTGCCACTCAGATGCCCACCTGTCCATGTCTTTCATGAGAACTTCATCTCATCTTAGCTAAGGCACCTGGGCAGAGTTCAGGTGGGCTGATATGCTGTATTATGTAGCTGTAGAAAACAGGTTGGGGCCCACTCAGGCAGCATAGCACAGGCTGTGGAGTCACAGTCTAGAATAACAGAGGCAAGCCTGTGTCATCTTCATTCCACACACAATCACTCAGAGATTATGCAGTCCCTCCCACAGGGTCTGGCCTATCCTGGAATCTTGATATTCAAGACTTTGGGAGGTGACCAGTCTCCCCTTCTGTCCAGAGACAGGCCTGACTGAGGACTTGGCACCCAGGGCCTTACCTTTCTGGAGTCTTCTGGCACTGTTCAGTCTGCCTCCCCACTGAGACAGGCTGGGGTATGAGGACATTGCCCACGGAGACCACCTCCAAAGGAGGTCCCATAAGAGGATGGGTGGTAGCTACCTCATTTGCTCAGAGATCACCATTGGCCACACCCATCAGCCCCAAGTTAGAGGCACAACAGGCCTGCTCATTTGGGTTTCTTGGTCAAGGAGCCAAATGTTGTGGCAGAAACAAAACTTAGAGGATGAGAAAAATGAAGCAGCACACAAGAGGTGGAGGAACAAAGGTTTTTTACACACAGGCCCAGAGGAGAGTCAAGTCTCCAAATTCTGAGCCCTGGGCATTGGCTTTCATGGGGTTATATAGGTTTCTGTTTATTGGCTAGTGGGTTGATGGGCAAGTGGGCAAATTCCTGGAGCAAGTGAGCAGGCGGAGGTTTACAGAAGCAAAGGTGTAAGTTTAGCTTTTCTTCCTAAAGCAAAGGGCCTCAGGGAGGAGAGGAGTAAAGTCATTAACTTTGTGGATTTCAGACAAAAGGGTGAGGAAGGCGCTTATCTCCCTAAGCTGTGGATTCCATGGGAGAAAGGGAGGAGGGGTGGTTATCTTTCTAAAGCTGCTGGTTTCTACAAAGGGGTAGAAACAGAGCACAGTTGCAGCACTTTCTTCATCATACCAATCGCAATTAATTTGTGCTACAGTAATGAAGGATGTTTAGGTGTGAGGTTGTGGGAGGTGGGGCATATGGGAATCCCTATATTTTTTGTGTAACATTTATGTAATCTAAGTATCTTTAAAAAAAAGAATTAAAAATTAAAAAAAAAAATTAAAACCATGATTAACAACCTTATAATTGTATCTAATATTATGCCAAAACATTGTTAAATTTCCAGGATCTTATGCAATCTTTAAGTATTCATATGAACATTTTACTCATATAACTTTAATTAACAGAAAGTTAAGGAATTCCTTTTAATTTTATAACATTTTAATCACTTTCCATTTGACATATAACATATTAAATGAACTTAACTATTTCATTACTTTTTCAGTTTTATACTTTTACCATGATTGCACTAATTTAACAGGTATTTTTACTTTAGCATTATAGAAAAAAACTACTTTTCACTATTATTTTATGAAAATCTGATTCCCAATGGAATCAAAATTATCTTCTCCCTATCAACACTTCAATATGCAGATTGAGGAGGCCTCTGACATGTTTTCCAGTTATGAAGTTACTTTTGTGTATTGTCATCAATTTAGTTTCTGTTTAATAATGACTTTCTGTAATAGTCATTTGAATATTTCAGTTTAAGCAATACTTCTGCAAACTTATAACTATTCATAATCACATAGACTATAGTTACTTCATCTTAAGAAAAATATTGCCTTCACAGAACACATTCCCTTACTTAATACTACCTTCTGCAATACATTTTACAACTTGGCATGTGCATTCAAATATTGTCCTACTTACTTCCATTATGCTTTTAAGAAAAAAACAAAAAAACAGCCATCTTATCTTAGTTCAAAATATATTCTTTTAAACAAACATCAAATTTTAGTAATCACTTCCATAAACCTTTTACTTCTTTTAATATTCATTTAACTTTCACATTCCTCTTCCTGTTCTGTGAAGAAAAAATAAACTATCCATTTCAGTTTAGGCAAAAACATTTTTTTTTGGCCATTTGAATAGAGCTCTTTTAAGAATTTTCATTTATCAATTTAATATTACCATCCAGAGGTATCAAAATATACACTGACACTGAACAAACAGACAAATACAAAAGTAGTTAAGACACACCAATAGAAACATAAAGCTCATAATTTGACTCATAATTCTTATTCTTTTGGTATGGCTGTCTCCAAACCCTCCAACATTTCATATCTTTGATTTTACTGCTTTTAAATTTTCTTCTGGAATCTGTGTTCCCTGTAATATTCAAGCTCATTTCTGGAAACACTTTATTAGTAATCAGCAATGAGTTAGGAATATTCAAACAGTATAAATGCAGTTAAGCTCTAACTCAGAAGTTTATACAGACAGACATTTAACACATATTTTGGATTACAATTTAGGAGGTCACTTAGGCTGGAAGTTCAGGTGTAAGCTATTGACTCAAAACTGAAAGTTCTTTTTAACACCTTGAGAAAAATTCTGATCAAAAGAAAAAGTGACTAAAACCTAAAATATTTCAAAGTAACATACCATTCAAACTTTTTGACAATTTACACAAACATTACATGCTTTCAGTTTTGTGATCTATTTTTACTTGCAGGCTTACAAAATCTGCTAGCATTTCTCTCTCTCTCTCTCTCTCTCTCTCTCTCTCTCTCTCTCTCTCTCTTTTCCACAGAGTTGCTCAGTTCAAAAGTTATTAACTTTAACAGCACTAATCTTATTAATTTGACTATTTGAGACCAATTAGGATTAGCATGGAAACAAAACAGAGATTTTTAATATTGGTATGTTTTTCAACTCCTCCAGCAGTTTAATTCTATCAGCCCACAGCCACATTATTGCTGTTCCCTCTGCAGCCCAAGAGCATGAGAACCCACTATCCCATAGCCACAGGATTGCTGCTGCCTCTGTTACCTGAGGGCATGAGAAAAGAGGCATTCTGATAATGTAATTGTACCTGAATCCTGCCTACAGTGCCAAAATGTTCTCCTAAGGTAGAGGCAGAAACTCTAAATGCTATGCAAAGGCAGGTTTATTCAATCAAATGAGTTTCAGGTTATATCAAATGATTATAACAATTCAACAATCATAGAAAAGAAGAGTAATTAATTAAAGGCATAGGAAAGAATAAAAGCATATACAACCACTCACCAAATCAGGGGAAAACACAACATCTTATCTCTCATGTGGCTGAGGAGCCCCATATGGGTTTGCTATCCACGTTAAGTTTTGATGTATCAAATCAAATACAATTGTTATGTATTTATCTCATTAAATTTTAACCCCTAGGTAACCACAAGGTATAAAAATATAAAATATATACAGAGAGAAAAAAGAAGTAACTCAATATGATACAAAACAAATATCATATAAATATAAAAGTAGGCATTAACAGAGAAATAGGGGGAAACATTTAAGTTGTTCAAAGGCTTATTATTAAAATGGCATATACACCTCTAAATATCAGTACTGAGGTTAAATGTAAATGGATTAAACTTTCCAGTATAAAAAGAGTTTGGCAGAATGCATAAAAAGCATCACACAACTATTGTTTTCTTAGAAACTCACCTTAAATTCAAATATACAAGTAAGTTTCAAGTGAAAGGATAGAAAAAATTACATACAATGCAAAGTAGTAGACAAAGGAGTTCAGGGAAAGCTATACTAATATCAGATAAAATAGACTTTAAATAACAGTTAAAAGGGACAAGGATGGTTAATACATATTGATAAAGGGGACAATTCATCAAGAAGGTGTAACCATTTTTAATGATAATCTAAAGCAACTAGACCTAACAGACGTATATAGACACTTCACACAACAAAGTTGAATAAACATTCTTCTTGATTGCAGATGAATCATACTCCAGGGTTGACCATATGTTAGGTCACAAGAAGAGTCTCAGTAAATTCTAAAATATTGAAAACATGCAATATATGTTCTCTGAGCACAAAAGAATGATGCTAAAAATCAATAACAGAGGGAGAAATGAAAATCTCACAAATAAGTGGAAATTAAACATCCCCTTAAACAATGAATGGGTTAAAGAGGAAAAGACAACAAAACTTACGAAATATCTTGAGGCAAATGAAAATGAGAATATAACGTACCAAAACTTTTGTGATGCATCAAAGAC
The DNA here is from genome assembly GCA_026826555.1 of Tolypeutes matacus. NCBI lineage: Eukaryota > Metazoa > Chordata > Mammalia > Cingulata > Chlamyphoridae > Tolypeutes > Tolypeutes matacus. Next base: position 612,872 of record JAKSZT010031697.1, read on the forward strand.
AGTGCTGAGAAGGGGATTTATAGCTTTAAATACTTACATTAAGTAAAGAAGAAAGACTTCAAATAAGAGGGCTAACCTCAAAACTGGAAGAACTAGAAAAGAAGAGCAAACTAAGCCAAGGAAGCAGAAGAAGGAAAGAAAAATTAGAGGAAATGAAAATGAAACAGAAAAGAAAGAAACAAAGAAGACAATAGAGAGAATCAACCCGACCAAAATTTGTTTCTTTGAAAAGGAAAGGAAAACACATTAGACTGAAAAAAAGAGAGAGGATACAAACAATGAAAATCAGAAATGAAAAGGGAAAAATTATTACAAATACCCTTGAAATAAAATAACTACAAAGGGATTCCATGAACAATGGTACATCAGGAAATTATATAACCTTGATGAAATGAAGAAACTCTTAGAAAAATACAAACTGTCTACATTGAGTCAAGAAGAAATAGATGATCTTAACAAACTAATTACTAGTAAAGTGATTGAATTGGTAATCCAAAACCTTCCAAAAAGAAAAGCCCAGGACCATTTGGCTTCACAGGGGAATTCTACCATATATTACAAGAAGACTTTAACTCCAATTCTGCTCAAAATTTTCCAAATAATTGAAGAGGAGGGAACTCTGCTTAATTAATTCTTCAAGGCTATCACCCTCATACCAAAGCAAGAAAAATATATCACAAGGAAAGAAAAGTCAATATTTCTTATGAATATAGATGTGAAAATCCCCACCAAATATTAGCAAAGAGAATCCAAAATATTAACAATCCAATCCAAAATTAGCATATTGAAAAAATTATACACCATGGTCAAGTGGAATTTATCTCTGGTATGCAAGTTTGGTTCAACAACAGAAAAGCAATTAATATAATACTGAAGATTAACATAATGAAGGAAAAATAATACATTATCATTTCAACTCATGCAGAAAAGACATTTGACAAAATCCAGCACCCCTACTTGATAAACACATTTGGAACACTAGGAATAGAAGGAATCTTCCTCTGCATGACAAAGGAAATGCAAGAAAAGCCCAAAGATAACATTCTACTTAATGGTGAAAAAAATGCAAGCTCTCCCTCTAAGATCCCAAACAATACAAGGATTCCCAGTGTCACAAGCTTTATTCAGCATTGTAATGGAAGTTGTAGCCAGAGCAATTAGGCAAGAAAAAGAAAAAAAAAATTCATTTGATTTGGAATTAAAGAAGTATAACTTTCCCTTCTTGCAGGTGATATGATCCTACATGCAGAAAATCCTGAAAAATCCACAACAAAACTCCTAGTGCTAATAAATGTATTCAGCAATGTGAAAGTACACAAGATTAAAACACCAAAAGCAATAGTGTTTCTATACACAAACAAACAATCATAAGAAGAAACAATAAAAATATTCCATTTACAAGAGCAACTAAAGTAATTAAACATCTAGGAATAAACCTAAGGACTTGTACACAGAACACTACAAAATATTACTTAAAACAAAACAAAACAAACAACAACAAAAAAATGCATAGAAAACCTAAATAAGTAGATGGCATTACATTTTGATAGATTGGAACACTAAATATTGTTGAGATTTCATTTCTACCCAAAGTGATTTACAGATTCAATGCAATGCCAATCAAAATTCCAACAGGCGACTGCCTACCCATGACCCCACAGCAGCGGGTGCAGTCCCCGGGATGCAACCATCCTGCAAGACAAAGAACACTGCAGGAAGAACACAATCCATGGAAGATAAAGCTGACCAAAAGACCAAGTCTCCAGATGTGCTTGATTTTCCTGATAATTGTGTTATCTCAAGCATTCGCAGGCTGGGTGAAAATGAGCAAGATGATGAACCTTATGAAACCTTTGCCCCTCCTTTACACAGCACTACTATATATGCTGATGAAGAAGAGCTCTCCCAACACTGTGGGTCATCTATCCTTTCAACTCCTCAAGGAAAGGCAGCAGAAATAAATTCAAACATTTAAAAATGAAGAAAGTGCAAATGAATCTGTAAAAAACAGTACTAAAAAGCCAGGAAAAAAACCCAAGCCCATTCTTGATGAATCTGAAAGCACTGAAGTAAGTGATGTAAGAAGAAAAGTTAAACTGGCAAAGAAAATAAGTACCCAAAAACGTGAATCTATTTCAGCTACAGCATCTTCAGGGCTTTCAGAAAAACCAGCTGAATCAGTCACTCCTAAAAAATAGGATCTTGTAGTGCCAAATCCTCTATTGAAAAAGAGACTCTGGCAAAAGAAAGTCAACAGAAAGCTCAAAAAACTGGGAAGATGTCTCATGGCAAAAGAAAGAAGTCAAGAAGTGAAGCCACAGATTCAGATAACAATATTTCTGACTGTGTGTATGTTTGGTGTCTAGAAGGAAAGAAAACTAGTGACCTCATCGAGTTGGATGTTGTTTTGTCTACATTTGTGGAAACCCTCCTAGAGTATAAACAAAGAATAGAATGTAAAATTTGTAAGGAAGCCATCAAAAAATTTTATTCTAGTATTAAAGAAGAACTCATCAAATTGCTTTAAGAAGTGCAGGTGTTGAAAAATCTGAAAAGGAAGAATTCTAAGATTATTGCAGATATCAAAAGGAAAAGGCAACATTTGATTAAAGTCCAGGATAAACTACTTGGGTTAGAACGACAGCTGAAACAGCAATAAACAAAATATGGCAAACTTAAGGAAAGAAAATCTTCACTTAGGAATACAGCATATTTCTTGTCTAATATAAAACAGCTTCATCAGGATTATTCAGATGTTCGAGAAAAAGAAGCAAACATTAAAGAAATGTATGATTCATCCAGCCTCCCAGCTTTGTTATTAAAAGCAAGAAGCCTTTGGGGAGCAGAAAGGTATCTGCAAAATATCAACCATCAATTAGAGAAGCTCCTTGACAAGGAATGAGAAAACCAGTCTATGCCTCTTTAAGTCTTGGGTTAATGTCTCTTATTTTCTCAAACTGTACTTTTATAAATAAAAATTCTTTTTTGAAAAATTTAAGAGGGGATGTACACTTTTACTTTAGTTCTCCAAGTTAAACATTTCTTTTTATTGTTATAGCAACATTCAGGTACACGAAAATATAAATTTGTCTAATTATTCAGGCTGTCAAGTGTGCCTTAGTCACTGGAATTTAATATTACTTTGTCACTCAAATTAACTGTTTCTGACAAATGCTAAATGGCATCAGTTTGATTGTATAATAGTTTGAGTCCATAATCATCATTTCTGGTTATTGTCTTGAGCTAGGTTTTAAAATGCTGATCCCCAGACAATATAGAAGAGGCTTAAGCTATAAACTAACTTATAAAACTAAGCTGTTGGGAACATAAAGCTTATTTTGGATAATAAGGAGGTTTCTACTGAGTTTAAGTACACCAATGCTAATTTTCATTAAAATGGGTTTACATAAGCAAAAAATAATTGGAAAACAAAGTTATAAAACTTAGTTGATGGAAATAGATTTAATAATAAGTTAACACAAGTTATTAAGACCTGTTTTTAAAAGCAACTCTCCATAGCTAATTAGCTGCTCTTGTAATACTTCTATAATTAGTTCATCAGGAATTTCATCCACTCCACTATTGTAACTGAGAATACTGTTCTCTGCAGCTTCGGCTAATTCAGCATCTTCAATAATTTCTAAAAAATAAGGATCATCAAGACTATTATTCCAGTCAACATCAGAAGATACATCTTTTGACAACTTATTAGATGATGGTTTATGAGGATTCTTGGTTTCACTGTGCCTAGTTTCATCTGTTGTAAATTCTTCTTCCTTTGTTTCCATAGAGGAAGAGGAGGAAAAGAGGGATAGGGAGAAAAATAAAAGTTAATTCAGTCATGTGATGATTTCACCATATCCTTAATCTGTTGAATTAAGATATTAAATAATAAGACTAGTTCTTCAATATTTTAGAGTGGCCAAGCTAGGTGAATATTGACTCCAATATAGTAACCATGGGAATGAGTTCACTAACTCTAACATTGCTGCCATTGCAGCTCAGACACTGCTGAAACTCCAAATTTGGTACTGCCTGAGGTTCCTGTTGCACATTTTCTTCCATATCCCCAGGTAGGACTACAGCACGGGTACATCTAATTTTTAAAGAAGTGGATAGTCCAGGTGGAAACAAATTTGAACACCTGTTTGCTATATTGACAAAGGACTTAATTTCCTTCATTTATAAAGTACTTTTGAAAAAAGTTGCTGTAAAGAACAATTTAAGAAAATTGTAAAGATATGACTATGGATTGTATATTAGATAATAGTATTGTATTAATGCTATACTTCCTAAATTTAATAATGTTACCATAGCTATATAAGAATGTCCTTATTCTTCAGCTACATGCTTAAATATTATGAGATTTAAAAAAAAATTCCAATAACGTTCTTTGCAGAATTGGGATAGCCAATTGTCAAATTTATCTGGAAGAGAAAGGGCTCCCAAATAGCTAAAGTCATCTTTAAAAAAAGAATAAAGTTGGATGTCTCACATTGCCAATCTTAAACACTTATTACAAAGTCACGGTAATCAAAACTCTGTTGTACTAACACAAGGAGAAACATATAGACCAACGGAATCAAAGTGAGAGTTCAGAAATCAACGATCACATTTAGGGCCAACAGATTTTTTATTTTTTTTCCATTTTTCTTTTTTTTTTTTTTTCTTTTTTTTTTTTATTATGGGTAAAAATCAAAATTCATACAAACATTTGCAAAATGATATATAAATATATATGCATATATGTGTATTTGCTTACAAAAATGTTATTTATATATATATATATATATATACATATATTTTAAGAGGTGCTTAGATTACCTAAAATATTACACGGAACCCACTGGGATTCCCATGTTGCCTACCTCCCACACCTCCCACCACATCTCACACAAACATCTCACACAGTGTGGCCCACCACCCTCAATGAACTTACACATCCTGGAGCCTTGCCACCAACCATAGACCACAGTTCACACTGTAGACCACACTCTCTCCCACTCAGTTCTGAGTGGTGTGTGCTGATTTAAAATGGCCTACATCCATTGCCACAACAGTACTCAGAACAGATTTTTGACAAGGATGAAAACACCACTGAATTGGGAAAGAATTAACTCTTCAACAAATGGTTCTGGGAAAACTGCATATCCATTTGCAAAAACATTGAAGGTGAACCTTACCACACATCATATACAAAATGTATTAAACAACTAAATATAAGAGCCAGAACTATCAAAATCCTTGAAGAAAATAAAAGGAAGCATCTTCAGGACCTTGTGTAAGGCAATGGATTCTTAGATTTTATAAGCAAAGCACAAGCAACAAAACTGACAGTAAAAATGACAACCTATACATTGAGAAAAAGTATATGAAACTGAATATCTGATACAGTTTTACTATCTAGAATATATAAAGAAATCCTCTAAGTCAAAAACAAAAAATAAAGAACCCAATTTTAAAAGTGGTCAAAAGAGTTGAATAGACATCTCTCCACAGAAGACATACAAATAAAGCAACAGAAAATTTGTTCAACATCATTTGTCATCAGGGAAATGCCACCCAAAACTTAAATGAGATGCTATTTCACACATATTAGAATGGATGTTATTAAAAGAAATGGAAAATATCAAGTGTTGGAGAGGTTGTGAAATAGGAGCACTCATTCATTACTGGTTGCAAAGTATAATGGAACACTTTGCTGTGGAAGACATTTGGTGGTTCCTCAGAAAGATATATATAATATCAGCAATCCCATTACTAGGAATTAAATCAAGAGAATTAAAAGCAAGGACTCCAAAGAGATTTGGACATAATAAACATACAATTCATATTTGCATTATTCACAATTGCACAAAGATGGAAACAATCCAAGTATCCATCAACCTAAGGACAGATAAATATAATACAATATGTTCATATATTGGAATATTATTCAGTATTAAAATGGAAGTGATACTCTGATACATGTGGGAAGTTAAGACTTAAAATGTATGGGATTCCTATTTGTAATGATGGAAGTGTTTTGGTATTGGACGGTGGTGATGGTGCACAACATTGAGAAAATAATTAACAGCACTGAAATATACATCTGAATATGATTAAAATGAGAAATGTTAGATTGTATATATCGCAACAGGATAAAAATTTTAAAAATCTCTCTTATTTTAAACCATTGACCATAATTAAACCATAATTAATAGCACAATTATAAAAATTTGCTATTATCAATTTTAACAAATGTTCCACATGATGTAAGGGCTAATAATAGGGTGGTGTGTGTGAATCCTGTATTTTGTTCATAATTTTTTAACTCACAAATTATCTAATGAATAAAAATAAAAGGAATGGCATGTAAATGAAACAAACAAAAGGCAAGTATGATTAGAGCCTCTCTACTTCAATGTAACATATTACAATAACTGAAGAATTTAAACTGTAAGTTTATACATCATACTTTTTTCCTATTACATAAGATATAAGACAATGCTGAAGAAAATTATATATCATAGACTACGGTGTGCAACAACATTTTTATGAACACCACTGAGAACTTTGCTTGTGCATGATAATCACAGAGTTGGTGTTGGAGTTGGAGTGGAGTTGGAGTTGGAGTTGCAGTTAGGGTTGTGAGAGCTCTTCTGTGCCATTGTTAGGAATTTCTGGATAGGAGTTAGTACCATCTTTCTCTGCTGATATGCTGTTTTTGGGATGGAGCTCCTGCAAGCAATGAGGCTGACAAAGCCATAAGTAAATAGATGTTTCACTGGATCCTCAAGGATCACTTTTTTGTTCAAAGAAGTTTCATAATGGTGAATGATTTCTGTGGGTTGGAAGGATGCTCATCCCTACCCATCATTATCTCCTTATGAACTGATACAGCCTAAAACCAAAAGTGCCATGTGACTTAATGTTGCAAATGATTCAACATCAGAGCCTGAGGGAGAGGAAGAAAGAGTGGAGCTCTCCTCCCTACAAATTCCTCTTCTTTCTCTTTGAGTACTGTTTACAAAGAGATTTAGGTAAGTGTGGTTTGTTATCTTCTTAATGACTTCTACATAAAACATTTTCCCTAACTCTATGTCCACCTAATTCTCCATCGATAGATTAGAAGAAAAGGTTCTCTTTTTCTAAATAGCTTATTCTATTGTCTAGGATATATTAAATTTCAATAAAAAATCCATGGAACTTAATTAAACAGTGTGTACTCTAATTTAAGCCATGAACCCTAATTTAAACCATGGACTATAGTTAATAGGGCAACTATGAAAATGTGCTTTAATCAATTATAAGGAATGTGCCAATCATGGTTTTAGCAATAGGATGGTATAAGGGAATTCTGTATTTTGTGTATGAATATTCTGTAAACCCACAACATCTTTAGCTTAAAAAAACAACACTTGCATATCTGTGTCTTTAAATTACTGGGTGAGAACTGCTGGGAATCTTTTCTCTTAACTCATCTAAAATGTCTCACTCTCTCACAACACATAGCTGTTATTATTTATTTATTTATTTATTTATTTATTTATTTATTTATTTAAATTCTTTTATTTATCCCCCCATTGTTTGCATTTGCTGTCTGCTCTCTGTTTCCATTTGCTGTGTGTGCTCTGTGTCTGCTCATCTTCACTTTAGGAACTGAACCCAGGACCTTCCATATGAGAGAGAGTGCCCAATCACTTAAGCCACCTCAGCACCCTGACATTTATTTTTCTTTTGAGAGTGAATGAAATTTTAAACTGATTTAAGAAATACAAGAAAATTCATTTATTTACTTATGCAGTTAATAGGTTTGATGTTCTTCATTAATTTGTATAGATCCATAATATCTTCTAGAATCACTTTCCTTCTGCCTGAAGGACTTCCTTTAATAAATCTTGTAATAGGAATATGAAACTGATTAATTCTTTTAGCTTTGAATGCATGAAAACATTTGTTTCATTTTTTTAACAAATCAATTTTATTTATACATAGTAATAAAGCATATATCCATCCAAACTATATAATCAGTTGTATTGAGTTTAATTACATATTTGTGTACTCATCACTTCAACCATTCTTAGAGCATTTTCATTATTCCAATAATAATAATAAATAATGAACAAAAACCCATCACCTCTCAATCTCTCTATGCTTCCCCTGCTGTGAATAGTTGATATTCTTTTTCCTTCTTTCTAGTATATCGTTATTTATATTTTGTAAAAAGAGTCATATTTGCAATACCACCCATACTCATGTTTTATGTAAGGTTTCACTATCTTCTACAGTTCCATGTTACAGTTTTTATCTTTCCTTCTATTAATATCACATCCTTAGACATTCCCTTTCAATCACTGTCATGCCCATAGAATAGCTCTGCTTGTTACAATCACAATGATGTGCTTTCACCATTTTTACTCATTTCCAAAGATTTACAAACAACATTTTTACCAGTTCTGCATAGATTAACCCTCAAGTTTCTATTCTCTACCTTCATTCTATTTTCTGGAGACCTATATTCTAATTGTTAATTCCATGAGTTTACATCATATATTTAGTTCATTATGCACAATCATACAGTATTTGTCTTTTTGTGTCTGGCTTGAGTCACTCAACATAATGTCCTCCATTTTCATCCATGTTGTCTTATGCTTCATGACTTCACTTTTTCTTACCACTGCATAATATTCCATTTTGTGCATATACCACAATTTGTATTATATATTTACTCATTTAATTAACAAGTTTGATGCTTTTTATTCATTCTTCTGTATGGATCTATAATATCATCTAGAATCACTTTCCTTTTGCCTGGAGGACTTTCTTTAATAAATTTATAATGGGAGTCTAAAACTGATGTATTCTTTTAGCTTTTGAATGCATGATTTCACCTTTGTTTTGGGTTTATTTCTGAAAGAACTTTTTGTTGTCTATGAAATTATAGCTTGATGAATTTTCTTTAAAATCTTTTCTTTCCCAATATGCTCTTCCACCTTCTTGCTTGAATTGGTTCCCATAAGGAGAACGGTGTCATGTCTATCTTCTTCCTGTATACAACATGTATTTTTACAAACTTCTACTTTGCTAAGAGGAAAGAGAGACAGAGAGATATTGTATAATTTCCCAAATATTACACAGATTGGCCAGGATTCATAAAATGATAGGAAATGTGTTATATTAGTGAGTGTGTCTGCCATGCAATCATTTCTTTCAATTTAATTAAAAAATATTTTCCATGCATTATTCATGCATGGTAGTTTCACAAGCTATATTCTAGTATTTCTCCCAATAACCTTATTTCTTTAAGGCTGTTTTCCTGGCTCAAGTAAGTTAAGTGACATTCAAAGAATCATATGATTAGTAAGTGGAAGAATTGTGGAATGTATGCAAATTCATGTCTTTTGGTCGTGTCATCTACTGGCCCATTCTTGTAGATTATGTACATGTTCCTAAATCTAAATTTTCAGCACAGACTTCTTTTCCACCCTTCAGCCATCAAGAAATCCCAAGATTAAAGTTATTGCAATGTCCTTAACAAGTTCAAGAAGATAGGGGCTAAAGGTAGGAAAGGAAGTTAGGAATCCTTTCCCCACCCTCTTTTTCCTGGTCAGCAGGTACACATAGGATCTTTGTGAGGAAAAGGTCCTGTTCCCACTGGTGGTGGAACAAAAGATCCTGAATAATCCTGAGCTGGTCTGATTCAATACTTTCTCTCCCACAACATCTAGAGTGGAAGACACATCAGAACACCAGTGTCTGATGAGGTAAAATAATGTCATGACAGAGCTCAGGATTAGAAATCAGATTACTCAGGACTTAAATGTGAGGAATACTAGTTATTAGCTGTTGGCTTTTGTCAAATTTCCATATATATGGGATGTTAATAATAATATCTACATTATGGGGATTATGTGAAACACAGATGGTTTACTGAACATAGCAGAATGACTGATATATGAATGTGTTCATTATTTATTAGTTCTCATGGTATTCAAATTCCCTTTATCTCCTACAACCTTTTCAGGAAATCTTAACTTCACTGTCATATATTTTAGTGGAATGATCAAACACATAAAAGATATTAGACTTGTAAAGATTTTAAAATCTGTATTGTATACTTCAAACTTGATCATTTTTCTTGCCTATTTCTGCATTTGATCCAAGTCCTAAAATCTGTATGATAAAGGAAGACAAGCTCCACATATGAGTTAAGAAAATTCTTGACAGTACCTGGGTCAATCACAGCATGAGGTCTACTTTTCTGTACAAAAGATAACAACAGACAACAAAGATTTTCCTCTATGCCAGGTGCCATTTAAGCATTATATACATTATCTCACATAACCCTATTATGGACCTATAAAAAGAGGTCCTTTTCATGTGACTGAACATACAGGAAAGGAGGCCTAAAGAAGCTGAGATACTTGCCCATGGTTGCATAGACAGTAAGTAAAACAGTCAGCCCCAGGAGTTGCAGTATATTGTACTCCAAAGCTCTTAGTCACAGCATGATTCACATTTTTAATATCTGTCATAAGTTTCTTTAGCCTACACATGTTTATGTTCTTCCACCGCTTGGTATCTTGAACAATCTTCCCTATAACCCTGTGAAACAGATATTATAGGATTGCTTTTTGTGTTCTGATAAGATAATGCACTCTCACTCCCATGACTAGAACATTTTGTATCTGAACTTCCAGATTCTAAGATCACTTTCTAACCTCATCAATAGAGAGACAGCTAACACACCCCAACTGTTTCTCCCCCTTTTACCTCTACCTTTGGTCTCACAGATGCCACAGCCACAAGAGACAACAGGATCAACTGGTTTGACTGCTGTTTGGCTGAAGTTTCTAATTCTAATCCTCTGGAAACTGAATATTCAGAACCTCCCTAACTCATTGGCTTGAACAATATCTATTTAAACATTTCTGTGTAATAATGCATGAAATTACTGATAAGGATAGACTCTGGGAATATCTGAGCCTAGAGACCACTTGACATAATAGATCACAGATTACAGATGCTGCTTATTTCTAAGTTTCCAAACCATTTGGATCCAGACTCAAGGGCCAAAGGTGCTATCTCCAAGATGAGCATTTACTTTCTAAGAAAAATATGTAAAAATGCTGAATTCAAGGACCTATGACTCCAGGACAACTTTGCATTAATACTAAGCATGGTATTTGCAATCCCTACTTTTTATGCTTTAAAATAGCTTGCTTTTTTCAGGGTTATAAATCAGGTTAGCTTTGATCAAGTGACATGAATAGTATGTCACTTGTAACCAAGAACCCAAGAGTGACAAATGTATAGGAAAGAGTTCAAGAGAGATGGACTCCAATGATAAGATATGCCCCGTCAATTTTGAGTATTATGACTAAAGAAATACATTTCTGATCTGGGATGCTTGTAGCCCACATTCACAGGACAGTGTGAGCATGCAGAGCAAAAATAAACTCAGCACTTGGATTCAGATTTATTTGGAAAGTCTCTGTTAGCAATCATTTTCAAGTCACCAGCTGTGGAAAATATACTATACTTAAGGTGAAAATGGATGAACTGCAGAGTAGTGGTTAATGATGGGTAAGTGGCTGCTAACTCTAGGCAACCTATTGGCTAAAAATAAAATGTCTGCTACTTTTCCAAATGCATTCAAAGAGGCAGGTACAACCAGTGACTTCTTTATTGTTATATTTCTCTCCAGGTTATTTTAGGGCTCACTTTAAAGAAAAATTATATATAAACATGGATGTATGGGCACAGATCTGAGATAAGAAAATAAAGCTTATTTAATTAAATCATTTTACTGATAATAAACAGATCATATTTTCTATATAGAAAAGTGAGATCAGAAAATTTATGAAAAACATCCACAAAAATTTCCATTAACAGTATAATTCAGATAGAACAATATACTCTATTAAGATACTTTTCTATGTATAAATGTCATTTTATACAATTGATACATATAAAATTTTATATCTTATGCTTTCCAGTCAGTATTATAATGAAAGTACTTCCCACATCATTAATTCTTCTTACAAAACACTTTAATTTCCACCTGATATTTATAATTTGATTAGCCTAATTAATTTAATAGTTCCCTTTAAGTAAACATTTACGTTGTCTCCACTGTCTCACTATTATAAAACATTTTGTTATATACAAACTGTATGCATAATTTTGCCAATTATTTATACCTAGAATTTATTACTTGTAGTAAATAATACTAGATTTAAGGACGTGAAGACTTATCATTCCCTTGAAACATAGAGGGAATTTATTGGCAGATTATTTTAAACCAATACACACAAACACTGAATCACACATTCTTGCTAATTTACCATTTAAAATATTTCACATTTTAAATTGTTATTTTTATAGAAATAGGTGTTGATCATACATTTTGCAATTAATTTCAAGTGCTGTTTTTGTCTTTACATACTAGAAGCTATCATATTGTCCTGTTTTATATATTTTTGTTTAACAATTTCTTCCCCATAAATACATTATATACATATGTATCTCTATTTTCTAATTTTAAACCAATTTATGCTTTTTAAAGGTTTTAACAAATATGTTTTTTTTTTTTATTTCTTCTTTTGTCCCATTTTTTGTTGATAATATGAAGACTTACACTGCTTTGAGAAATATCTATTAGTTATTGGAAAATTTTATTGCTCCCAATTCTAAATATTGAATATTGAATATTCTTTTCAATATTCTTTAAATTGATATCTTTTCAGTAATTGGCCAATTGATTCAATTCAGCTTTTCTGTTTTCATTTTTTAATAGTATTTTCAATACCAATTTTTTAATAGTATTCTTAAATACCAATAATTTTTCAAATTTATCTATTGAATATAATCTTTTCTATATTCTGACATTAATTCTGCATTGTAGCTTTATTCTAATATATTTGGTAGTTTCCTTTCCACTTCTTCAGTTAAGTTCTTGGTTCATTTATAGTTTTGCTTATTTCATTTATTTTCCCTTTTAATAATTGTGATGGTTAGGCTAATGCATCATCTCAATCAAGTAATGGTGCCCAGTTGTTTGGTCAAGAAAACACTAGGCTAATAGTAATAAATGGGCATTTCATAGACTTTAATCATCAGTGAGTTGATTGCAGTATTGAATGGTTATATCTACCATCAACTGATGATATAGCTGTCAGCAATAAGGACATCTCTGGAGAATCCTAATACAGCTTGATAAAATGTGTGATTCTTGAGAAGCAGAACCTTAAAAATTGAATTTCTGAATTGGATCTGGGATTTTTGCAATTGGATCTCTATTCCGATTAGATTCAAGTGCACTAATGACACTTTCCAATAATCAAAAAGTCACTGACGTTCCAAGTTGTGAGTTGGCAATAGAGATATGCAACATATCACCACTGGATATAACCACTTCCATGCTAATAAGAGACAAGGATCTGGGGAAGAGTGATTTTAATACTTTAATGTATTTTTGTGGAGTTAAAAGGTGCTATGATGTTGGCTTGTTGTTCCTGAATATGCTGGATGCAGTTACAAAAGAAAGGGATGAACTAAAGTCTTCAAAGTTGTAACTTAATTGCTCCATGAATGATGTAAAAGTTTCTATGTGTGCACTGAAAGAAAATCTTGTTTCATGCAGCTGCAGACTTAAGAACTCTGAAAACCAGACTCAGTGTCTCATTGAGCAAGTAGCAGAGTTACACAGGAAACTAAAATCTCAACCTTGTAGGGTGTCTGTTGTTAAAGTGATTGGAAAGGAGTGGAGCCCTGAGGATTGGGTTGGAGACATACGGGTTGATGATGATGTAGTAGGGAAATTGAAGCCCTAAATTCTTCCGAGACTTTGCCAGATAAATCTGCAATAGTCTGCCCTGAGGAGAAAGAAACCTGGCATTCTTCCTTCCTTAAGGGCAAGAACACCTAATGTCAAGGTTGTACCACCCAAACCCTGGCCTGCCCCAAGGAGCTCCTACCTCCTCCTTGTACTGAGGAAACAACCATCCAAATTCTACCCTTTCTGAGTAGTCTTCCATCCAACCCCCACCTGAAGAGATGAATTCTGTCTCACCTGTTAAAACTGCAAGGGAATGCCCTGAAGTAGTTGGCTTACAAGACACTTCTAATGCTTCTCCTTACCCACCCCCATCATCTCTATTCTCTTCCAAAGCTATAAATAGACTAAAGTCACAATAAGCTCCCAAAGGTGAAGTACAAAATGTGACCCATGAGCAAGTATGCTATACTCCAAAAGAACTACATGAGTTTTCAATTTATATAGACAGAAATCAGGGGATTGTGTGTGGGAATAGATATTAAGGCTATGGGATAATGGTGGGAGGAATATAAAGTTGAATCAGGCTGAATTTATTGATATGGGCCCACTAAGCTGAGATTCTGTAATGAGTGATGTAGCCATAGAGTTCTAAGAGCTTGTTCCAGTGGCTAGCTGAAATATGGATAAAAAAAGATGGCTTACAATGCATGAGGATGAGATGTCATATTTACCCTGGTATTCTGTAGATGAGAGGATCCAAAGGCTAGAGAGATTGGAATGCCAAAATGGATTTACAATCTGAAACCCACTCACTTACCCCAGGAATATCCAGAGGAAACACCTTTCACCAAAACCATGAGGAATAAATTTGTGAGACTAAAACTCCATCTTCTCTGAAGATTTCTGTGGTTGCTCTTATATGTAGGACAGATATTACTGAGGGAAATGCTGTCATGGAACTACGATCCCTAAACACTATGTGAATGATCATATTTCAGCTTTGCAGAAGCAAAGAAGTAGCACTTAACCACTAAAGACAAGGTGGGTGGGGCTACCACAATGAAAGGCAGACTCAAAACAACAGTCATAATTGTCTGAGTTACATATACCTATGGCATTGGATAATAGATTAAAGGGTACCAAGAAGTAAAATAGATGGGCAGCCCACTAAGTTCCTACTTGGTCTGTATAAGCAGAAGAGTTCTATGTCAAGTGAACAAAACCTTAACTTGAATTACAGAAACAGAGAATCACAGTGCCTTAATAAGTTCTCAGACTTAAGAAAGATTAAAGACACAGAGCCCCTTGAATGAGGTGAAACCTAGGTCCCTTTGAGGAAGGTCGCTTTTACATGGCCAAAAGTTTATATTGTTAATGTTCCTCCCAGCTTTCTCCAAAGAAATGTACAACCTTTTAGGAGGCTAACCATGCATTTCAGAAAAGGAAATGATCAGATATTTGGGGGATTATTAGACATGGAACTGAAGTGACATTAATTTAAGGAGACACAAAATGTTACTGTAGTCCAATAGTCAGAGTAGGAGCTTATGAAAGTCACATGATCTATGGAGTTTTAGCACAGATCCATGTCTCAGTGAGTCCAGTGGGTCCCCAGACCAATTCTCTAGTTACTTCCCCAGATCTTTTATTCATAACTGGAATAGAAATACTCAGGAATTGGCAGAATCCCCACATTGTTTCCATGACTTGTGAGTGAGGGCTTTTATAGTAGGAAAGGCCAGGTAGAAATCACCAGAACTGCACTTACCTAGGAAAATAGTATGTCAAAAGCAATAATGGGTTCTTAGAGGGATTGCAGAGATCTGTGCCACCATCAAGAACTTGAAAGATGCAGATGTGGTGATTCTCAACACATCCCTATTCATCTCTCCTATTTGACCTGTGTTGAAAACAGATGGATCTTGGAGGATCACTGTAGATTATCATAAAATTAACCAAAGGTAACTCCAATTTCAGCTCCTTTTCCAGATGTGATATCATTCTTGAGCAAATCAACACATCCCCTGTGACTGGTATGCAGCTACTGCTCTAGCAAATGCTTTTTTCTCAATTGCCATTAATGTGGACAATCAGAAAACATTTTCTTTCGGCTAGAAAGACCAGCAATATACCTTCATTTTCCTACCTCAGGATATATCAGCTCTCCAGCCCTATGTCATAATATTGTCCACAGGGACCTTAGTCATCTCTCTCTCCCACAAGACATCACACTGTTCCATTATATTGATGATATCATGTTGATTGGACCTAGCGAGCAAGAAGTAGCTACTACTCTAGACTTATTGGTAAGACATTTGCATGAGAGTGGCTGGGAGATGAGTCCAACTAAATACAGGGACCTTCCACCTTGGTGAAATTTCTTGACGTCCAGTGGTGTGACATGTTGAGATATCCCTTCACAAGTGAAGGATAAGCTTTTACATCTGGCCCCTCCTATGACCAAAAAAGAGACACAATGCTTAGTTGGTTTTTTCAGACTTTGGAGACAGCATATTCCTCATTTGTGTTTCCAACTGACTCATTTACTGAGTGACCAGAGAAGCTGCTAGTTTTGAGTGGGAACTGGCAAAAGAGGAGGCTCTTTGACAAGTCCAAGCTACTGTGCAAACCGTACTGCCACTTGGACCATATGATCTAGGAGAGCCAATGGTACTGGAAGTATCAGTGGCAAATAAAGATGTCATCTGGTAGGACCCTATATAAGAATCACAACACAGTCCCTTAGGATTTTTGAGCAAAGCTCTACTATCCACTGTATATAACTACTTTCCTTTTGAGAATCAGCTTTTGTCTTGCTACTGGGCCTTAGTAGAGACTGAATGCTTAACCATGGGCCACAAATTAACCATGAGAGCTGAGTTGCCTATCATGAGTTGGGTATTGTCTGACTCACCAAACCATAAAGTTAGGCATGCACAACAGCATTCCATCATGAATTGGAGGTGGTATTTATGAAACAATGCTCGATTGGGTCCTGAATACAAAAGTAGGTGAAAAAGCGACCCAAATGCCCATAGCCACTCCTTATCACATTACCTTCTCTTTCCCAGTCCACAGGTATAGCCTCTTGGGATTTTCCTTGCAATCAGTTGAATGAGGAACAGTAAATTTGGGCCTATTTTACAGATGGTTCTGTAGGATATACAGGTACCATCTGAAAGTGGACAGCTACAGTACTGGATATCACTTAAAGTGGTAAGGGAAAATTTATCCAGTGTGCAGGCCTTTGAGAAGTGCACCTGGTTGTTCATTTTTAGTGGAAGGAGAAATGACCAGGGGTGAGTTGGTACACTGATTCATGATCTGTTGCCAAAGGTTTGACTGGATGGTCAGGGATTTGAAACTCACATAATTAGAAAATTTGTGACAAAGAAGACTGGAGAAAACATATGTGGCTATCCTTTCTGAATGGACAAAATAACATGAATATATTTTTGTCCCACATGAATGCTCACCAGAGGGTGACTTCAGCAGAGGTAAATTTTAATAATCAATTTCATAATATGACCTGCTCTGTGACTATCACTCATTCTCTTTCTCAACCACTTTTGTCATTGCCAAATGGGCTCATGGAAAAAGTAGCCATGGTGGCTGGGATGGAGTTTATTCATTGGTTGAGCAACATGGATTTGATTTCACCAAGGCCCACTTGACTACAGTCATTGCTGAGTGCCAAATCTCCCAGCTTTGAGACCCACACTTAGCCCCAGATATGGCAACCTTCCACAATGTGATCAGTCTGCTACCTGGTAGCAGGTTGATTACATTGGACCATTTCCATCATGGAAGTGAATTGTTCTAACTGGAATATTACTCATATTCTAGATATGGGTTTGCTTCCCCTGAATGCAATGCTCTTCCAAAACTACCATATGTGGACTTACCAAATGTTTTATCTGCCACACTGGTAATTAATAGAACATTGCTTCTGATCATGGAGCCCATTTCACAGGAAATGATGTGCAGGAATGGGCACATGCTCATGGAATTCACTGGTCTTACCATGTTCCCCATCACCCTGAAGCAGCTGGATTGACAGAACAGAGGAATGTCCTTTTGAAGAATAAATTATAGTGGCCACTAGGTGGCAGTACTTTGCAGGCTCAGGAAATGTTCTCCAGGAGGCTGTGTATGCCCTAAATCAGTGTCCACTTTATGGTGATGTTTCTCCCATAGCCAGGATTCATGGATCCAGGAATCAAGGGGTTGAAATGGAAATGGCAGCATTCATTGTCACCCCTAGTGATCCATTAGGAAAATTTTGGCTTCCTGTCCCTGCAACCATAAGCTCTGCTTATCTACAAATCTTAGTTCCAAAAGGAGGAGTGCTTCCACCAGCGAAAACAACAATATTTTCATGGAACTGGAAGTTGAAACCACCACCTGGCCACTTTGGGTCGCTCATGCCTCTGAATCAACAAGTAAAAAAGGGAATTACTGTAGTAGCTTGATTGGTTGATCCTGACTATCAAGGGCAAATAGGACTGCACCTACACAATGGATGTAGAGTAGTTTGCCTGGAGTACAAGAGTTCCCCTAGGACAACTCTTAGTACTACCACACCCTGTGATTAAAATCAAAGGAAAATTGCAACAACGCAATCCAAGCAGGAATAACAATGGCCCAGAATTTTCAGGAAGGAAGGTTTAGGTAACCCCAATAGGCAAAGAACCATATTCAGCTGAAGTACTTGCTTAGGGTCAAGGGAACATGGAACGGGTAGTGAAAGAAAGCCGTGATAAATTTCAACTATGCGACCAGTTTCAGAAATGAGGACTGTAATTTTCATGAATATTCCTTCATTGTTTTGTTATGAGCATATTTGTATATGAAAAAAAGCAGATATCTTTGTTTTCATCCCTATCCTTTCCCCTTATATGACATAAGTTGTATTAGTTTCATTTCATAATATTTAAAGATGCCAAGTATAAGTGACTATGACCCAGGGGTTTGCACCCTATTCTGAAGGGATTTAGTATATTCAGCTGTATGCAGGGCAGCAGAGTAATTTTAGGTAGAAAAAATATTATATATATATATATGTTTATGTCTGTAATTGTTTTTATTTAGAGACTAAATATGTTTTAAAGTGATGTGTGTGGTTGCCAAGTTGACAAGGAATGGACTGTGATGAATAGGCTAATGTCTCAGCTTGATCAGGTAATGGTGCACAGATGTTTGGCCAAGAAATCACTAGGATAATTGTAATAAAAAGACATTTCATGGACTTTAATCATCAGTGAGTTGATTGCATAGATGGCTGGTTACATCTGTAATCAATTGAGGAGATTGCCGTCAGCAATGTGTGACGTCTCATCCAACCTATAATAAAGAGAAGTGACTTGAGCTCACAAAGAGACAATTCCCATCTCTTCTTTAGATTGCAAGTATCAACTTGGGAACTCAATGGGGACCTTCATCAAAGTCCCTGGCTTGTAGCCCACCCTACAGAATTTAGATTTGGGCATCCCCACGGTCACATGAGAGAATTTTATAAAATCTCATACTATTTACAGATATATTCTGTCAGTTCTATTTCACTAGAGAACCCTGATTAAAACAATGATATAATTAGCAAATTATTGCAAATAAGAATATTAATGTGGATATTTAAATTATGGTTATTTTTCAATAATTTGGAAGTATGTAGAAAGGTATTTTGTTCTTTAGGATACAAACCTTGATAAAAGTATAATGATATTCTTCAATTCTTTTATGTTTTTTGCTATTATTCCTACATTATATATGAAAAAGTTAAGGCTCAGTAATATAAAAGATAATACAAACATCACATGGCTGAAAACCGAAAAAAATCTATTTATTCTAAAGTAGATGCTTTGTCCAATGAATTATGGTGCATTTGTTGCCTAAAATTAAGATACCTGTTTTCAGAATATATTTAGCGGACATTTCAGAATCTTCCTCAAAATGAATGTTGATTTGCAAAATACCACAGAATCTAAGTATAACTGGAGTTGCACAATTGTATTTTTTATTTCAAATAATTTGGAGGTATATATATTGCATCACATTGTCTCTTCTTTTCTCTATAAGATATCATTCCTGCAGAGGTTTTGTCTAAAGAAATGGTTGTATTCTTACACAATACTGTTTCAGGGTAGCATGAGCTCACAGGCCTAACTGTCAGAGTGTACCTAAATGTAACCTTAAATATTCACTGATTTTTATAATTCTAAAATCATTATATCATCCCTAATTTCATGTTGAAATCACTTGATGCTTTTTATTTACCCTGAAACAAGATAAAGTAAACAAATATAACCAATTCTGCAATTTAGCCACATCCACTAGTATGAAAAGAAAGAAACATTGAGTAGGAAGTACTAATAGTTAAAGTTCTATTCTCCTCCTTACAGGCTTATTTTACTCCTGTTTTTCTATGGCAGAAAATACTATGGCAGTGATTGGAAAAGATCCAACCATGTAAAATTGCAGGAGAAATGCCTTGTATTACAACGGTCAAGAAATATGCTCTGTGTGTTTCTGTATATGTGGTCAGAAGAGGACTAAACATTCAATATGTGCCTATTAATATGGCCCAAGTTTAAGGCTGGGGTTTATCTGCTTGGGAGATCTCATCAATCTTATAGGAAACATAATCATGTTAGACATATTAATGGCCTGATCAAAGTTGATCTATCACCATTGCAATTCCTGTGCTATTTGCAGATAAATCTTTTATCCAAATGATAAATTGGATGAACGAAGCAATCAATGACATAACAGAATTCATCCTAATCATCCTCACACTGATGCCAGAACTTTAGAAACTCTTGCTTCTCATTTTTACACTCTTATATTTAACCACCCAGGAATCAACCTACTCATTGCAGTGAAAATCACCACCAGCCCAGATCTGAGGATGCCACATATATTGTTTTCTGACTTTCTTATCATGTTTGTTCTTAATGGTCACATGCAGGCCCCTGCACTGCATGACCACAATGAACCAACTGATGTCTGGGATCATGGTGTTTGTGTTCTGGGCTGGAAGATTTCTTCTATACCCTATTCAAGCCCTTTTTATGGTGTGGTTACCCTTCAGTGGCCCCAATGTCATTGGCCATTTCTTTTGTGATCTTTACCCTCTGCTGAAATTCTCCTGCACTGACACCCACATCTTTGGGCTCTTCATTGTTGCCAAGAATGGGCTGCTATGTATGCTATATTTTTCTATTCTTTTATGAAAGAAATTGGTTTTATTGATACATATTACTAATGCATTCAATCCATCCAAAGTATACAGTCAGTGGCATTTGGCATGATCACATAGTAGTGTATTCATCACTTCAGTCACTATTAGAGCAATTTCATTACTTCAATAATAATAATAATAATAAGCAGACAAAAATTCATCACCTCTAAATCTCTCTATGCTTGCCATGCTGTATCTAGCTGTTATTTCTGGTGATTCTTAAATATTTATTTTAAAGTAATTTTATTGAGATATATTCATGTATCCTACAATCTATCTTAAGTGTATAATCACTGGGTCTTAGCATAATTACAATGTTGTGCCTTCATCACCAAAATTTTTTTAGAACAATTTCATTACTGAAAAAAGAAAAACTCCACACACCTTGGGAGTCACCTCACAATCCCTCTATCATTCCACGGCCTTACATAACTACTAATCTAATTTCATCTTTACAAATTGATTTATATTTACATATTAAATACAAAGAAACATTTTGAGTTTATTTTTGTATATGGTGTGAGATAAAGTTCTACCTATTTTTTACTTATGGTGGTCTGGTTTCCCCAGCACTATTTGCTGAGGAGACAATTCCTTCCAGATTGAAAGGTCTTTCCCATCTTGTGAATAATTGGTTGGCCAGAAATGAAAGGGTCAATTTCTGAGACATCAATGCTAGGCCATTGTTCTATGTGTCTGTCATTGTGACAATACCATGCTCTTTTTTTTAATTGATTTTTTTTGTGGGTAAAAATCAAATTTTTCACAATACAATCCAATGTATGTAAAATAATATATAAATATATATCCATATATGTGCATTTGCTTACATAAATGTTATTTTATATGTATATATATATTTAAAAGATGCTTATATTACATGAATGTTAAACAAAATTTACAGGGATTCCCTTGTTCCCCTCCTCCACACTTCCCATAACATTCTGCATAAACATCTTTCATTAGTGTGACACATCATCTGCAATGGATATACACATCCTGGGGCTTTACCACTAAGCATGGACCATAGTTCACATTGTAGACCACACTCTCTCCCACACAGTTCTGCATGGTATATGCTGATGTAAAATGGTCTATATCTGTCATTGTAATGTCACTCAGGATAATTCCAAAGTCCTGAAAAAGCCCCTGTATTACAACTGCTTTTCCCTTCCCTGCCCCAAAAGCATTTAGTGGCCACTGGCTGCACTTCACTGTTATAATTTCTTCCATTGCTTGAATCACAATATGTCAACAATAGAATACTATTAAGTCAACTCTAGTCCATAGATCTTTCCCGAGTCCTGAGGAGTCTGGGATGGTGATGTCCACTCCACCTCCAAGTGAGAGTTGGCATATATCCCATGGACCCAGTGAATAGGATTATCCTGTCTACAACTGCAGGCTCTCTGCATTTCCTGGGATGTCCATCATCATCTCCTCACCAGGTGACTTGGGTGAGTCCATTGAGCTGCAGAGTAGGAGTTGCAGCTCCACCAAGATTCCAGGCACAGCTGGCACATGGGCAGGCCAGAGGATCCAGCCTCTGGAAGTACACCAAGAGCTCCAGCCTCACATATAGGTTTGAATAGAAGGGACTGATGGACCATGTGCAGGGAGGATTTCTTTGAGTCCAACTCTGTCACTCTGAGGAGCACATATTCCAAAGTAGAGCCCACTGATTAGGAATCAATCTCTGGATCTATCCTCCCTTATATAGAACCTGGGTGTCTCTAGAGCCATCAGGAGCCCCATTGTGTGGGGTGATATACACTTTGGTGATCTATGAGATCCTACAGAGGTGTGCATAAGCGTTACCTCTGGGATGACCTCATGACTCTTTGAAGTCTCTTAGCCACATGAACTCATTTGCCTTTACCTTTCCCTCCTTTTAATCAAGGTCTTTTTCCAGTCGTATTGCCAGTTGGCATTTGGTATTAATCCCTTGTTGCCAGGAAGGCTCATCCCCAGGAGTCATGTCCCACACTGGGGGGAAGGTAATGCATTTATATACTGAGTTTGGCTGAGAGAGAGGCTACATTTGAGCAACAAGGAGGCTCTCAGGGGGCAACCCTTAGGAAGCCCATAACAGTAGGCTAAGTTTCAATTACAAGGGCAAGGACTCATAAGGCTAGTCATCAATAACAAGAACCCATCAGTGGACCATCTTCTTTTGCCAGACACTGCCCCCGCACTTGAGGGACTGTTGCTTCTCCCTTGGAGAATGTGGCAGAGCTCTCCAGGCAGGAAATTCAGTATTCCCTCATTTACTGAGTGATTGTCTACCCAACATGGCCATGCCCCACCCCTTGATCATTTGAACAATTTTATATATCTTTCATTTATATTCAGATGAACTTCCTCCCATGAATCCCCCATCCCAGACACCCCTCATGAATGATCCTCTGCAGCCCCCATTGTAATTTTTCCGTGATCTAAACCTTCCTTGAAAAAAAAAAGCCTTGTGAAATATGGGCTTTTTTATATGAAGTTCATATAATAACCAAATACAATTAATAGGAAAATGAAATAATAATGATAACCTTAAATGAAAGAGATAAAATACATTGAAACTCAGAAAAAAAAACACTAAAAATAAAATATAATTAATAGATTGAGACTTTCAAAAAATGGGAAAAAAACAAACAAAAAATTATTTTTATTTTTTTAATTTTATCACTGCATTATCAGGTGTCCAGTCTGTACCGTGGCACTTTCCCCCTCTCGTTCCTCAGTGTCTCCCAATTTTTCATTTAATTTTCGAAGAACTTTTAGGTCACAGCAAAGTCACACACAGAGTACTAGAGACTCTCATATACCCAACCTCCTTCCCCTTTTCTCACCCCATATTAAAACCTTTTTTTTGTGTGTGGATGGTAACATTGTTATAACTATTATATGGATAGTGAAACATAGCTACTAAACATTGCCAATGGTTTACAGTATAGTTTACAATTTAGACTGTACAGTTTAATAATTTTTTATGATATTTACCCTGTCCTGTGTCCATTACTCTAAGATAATGAAAAACATTTCTCATGACCACTAAATAACCCCTGTTTGACCTTTTCTGATCCTTTCTTCCCATCCACCTGGGGCACATGACACTCTCTTGTCTTGACTCATTGGATGACAAGATTCATAGTTACATGCCCTGGGTATTCTAACCTGCCCTTCCTAATCTACCCACCTGTCAATGCTGTAAGCCAAGCCCAGTAATATCACTACAAACCTGTCCTTTCTTTCAATATACAACTATACTTTGATCCATCTTGAGTTGATTTTTTGTATAAGGTGTGAGATGTTATTCTTCTCTCATTCTTTAGGATATGGATATCCAGTTCTCCAACCTCCACTTGTTAAAGAAGCTATTCTTTCCCAACTGAGTGGGCTTGTTGGCATTGTCAAATACGAGATGACTGTATATGCGAGGATCTATATCAGAACTCTCAATTTGGTTCCATTGGTCAGTAGGTCTATCCTTGTGCCAATACCATGCAGTTTTGATCACTGTAGCTTTGTAGTATGTTTTACACTAAGGTAATGTGATACCTCCAACTTCATTTTTCTTTTTCAATATGCCTTTGGCAAATATATTTTGTATTTAGTTTTTCCAGTTCCTTAAAAAATACAGTGTTGATTTTTATTGGGATTGCATTAAATCTGTAGATTAGTTTGGGTAGTATAGACATCTTGATGATGTTTAGTATTCCTATCTATGAACAGGGAATATTATTCCATTTATTTAAGTCTTCTTTGATTTCCTTTACCAGTGTTGTGCAGTTATCTGTATATAAGTGCTTTACATCTTTAGTTAAATTTATTCCAGGGTATTTGATTCTTTTAGTTACTATTGTAAATGGTATTTTTTTTCTTGATTTCCTCTTCAGATTGCTCATTTTTGGTGTACAGAAATGCTACTGATTTTTGAGCATTGATCTTATAGCCTGTGACATTATTGAACTCCTTTATAAGTTCTAGTAGCTTTGTTGTAGATTTCTCAGGGCTTTCTACATATAGGATCATGTCGTTTGCAAATAATGAAATTTTTACTTCTTCTTTTCCAATCTGGATGTGTTTTATATCCTTTTCTTGCCTCAGTGCTTGAGGAAGTACTTCTAAGACAATGTTAAACAGGAATGGTGTTAGTGAGCATCCTTGTCTTGTTCCTGATCTCAGAGGGAAGTCTTTTAGGGTTTCACCATTGAAGATGATGTTAGCTTTGGGTTTTCTTATTATATTTAGAAAGTATCCATCTATTCCTATTTTTTTCATGTTTTTAACAGGAAAGTGTGCTGTACTTTGTTGAATGCTTTTTCTTCATCTATAGAGATGATCATGTGATGTTTTCCTTTCCGTCTGTTATGTGATGTATTACATTGATTGATTTTCTTATATTGCACCATCCTTGCATACCCGGGATGAATCCCACTTGGTCATAGTGTATAATGATTTTGATATGTTGTTGAATGTGATTAGCAAGTATTTTGTTGAGGATTTTAGCCAGTAGGTTCTTTAGAGAAATTGGTCTGTTATTTTCCTTTCTTGTGATATCTTTGTTTGGTTTTGGTATTAGGGTAATGTTGGTATCGTAGAATGAGTTAGGCAATATTCCTTCTACTTCTATTTTTTGGAAGAGCTTAAGCAGAATTGGTGTTAGCTCTTTCTGGAATATTTGGTAGAATTCAGGTGTGAAGCCATCTGGTCCTGGGCTCTTCTTAGTTGGGAGGTTTTTGATGACTGAGTCTATCTCTTTACTTGTAATTGGACTGTTGAGTTCATAAATTTCTTCTTTCATCAATGTAGGCTGCTTGTGAATTTCCAGGAATTTGTCCATTTCCTCTAAATTCTTATCAGCTCCTGTGTCTTTATTCTTTGCTCCATCAAACTTCACAACTCTGAAGGACAGAAGGCACTTTCCACCTGTGCCACTCATTTCACTGATGTCATCTTATTCTTTGTTCTCTGTATATTTGTATACTTTCACCCCATGTTCATCTTCTCTATTGATAAAGTAAGGTCTGAATTTTATACTATAGTAACACATATTAAAACCTTTAGACAGTTTTTTGGGTAGGGAGGGGATGAGCAGTTGAAATACAGGGGCTTCTTTGGGAGTTGGAGGTTGTCCTGAGTACTGTTGTGGCAATGGATGTAGGCCATTTTAAATCAGCACACACCACTCAGAACTGAGTGGGAGAGAGTGTGGTCTACAGTGTGAACTGTGGTCTATGGTTGGTGGCAAGGCTCCAGGATGTGTAAGTTCATTGAGGTTGGTGGGCCACACTATGGGAGATGTTTGTGTTGGGTGTGGTGGGAGGTGTGGGAGGTGGGCAACATGGGAATCCGAGTGGGTTCCGTGTAATATTTTAGGTAATCTAAGCACCTCTTAAAATATATGTATATATATATATATAAAAATAACATTTTTGTAAGCAAATACACATATATGCATATATATTTATATATCATTTTACAAATGTTTGTATGTATTGTGAGAATTTTGATTTTTACCCATAATAAAAAAAAATAAATAAATAAATAAAAAAAAAAAAAAACCTTTAGTCTATACCTTTAGAAATGCAGAAATGAAAAATGCTGAGGATGCTCTGTAGTGAAGAATGTTAAATAAGGTGAATAAATGAGAGGAATGAAAATGTATTCATATGTTATATTTTTAATGTCCCAATCCACTATTTATATATATATTTTTTTGTTTGATTGATTGTTTGTCTGTTTATTTTTTCTGATTTCCTTATGTTTGTCTTTGGCATGTAATCTTATCATTGTTGTTTCTTTTTCCTATTAAGTGTATTTGATTATTATATGGGCTACATGTTCATGGAAGATTTAGATCACAGAAGGGTTACAATGGGTAATGCAGGGGATTATTGGTGGGGGGTGTCTGGGAGGGGGGATTCATGGGAGTAAGTTCATCCAAATATACATGAAAGATATACAAAATTGTTCAAAAGATCAAAGGATGTGGTATGGTCATGGTGGGTGGACAATCACTCAATAAATGAGGGAATCTGCATTCCTAACCTGGAGAGCTCTGCCATATTCTCCAAGGGAGCAGCAACAATCCTCTGAGTGCAGGGACAGTTTCTGTCAAAAGACGATGGCCCACTGATGAGTTCTTGTTATTGATGACAACCCTTATGAGTCTTTGCTCTTGTAGCTGAAACTGAGCTTACTATTATGGGGTGCCTAAGGGTTGCCACCTGAGAACCTCCTTGTTCCTCAAGGGTGGCATCTCTCTAAGACAAACTGAGCATATGAATGCATTACCATCCTCCCAACATGAGACATGACTCCCGGGGATGAGCCTCCCTGGCAATGAGGGATTAATACCAAGTGCCAACTGGCAACACAACTGGAAAAAGACCTTGAATAAAATGGGGAGAAGGTAAAGACAAATGAGTTCAAGTGGCTAAGAGACTTCAAAGAGTGTCGGGAGGTCATCCCAGAGGTAACGCTTATACACACCTCAGTAGGAGCTCATAGAACATCAAAGTGCATATCACCCCACATAGAGGGGCTCTTGAGAGCTCTGGAGACACCCAGATCTTATATAAGGGTGGATAGCTCCAGATACCATCAGTCCTATCAGTGGGCCCTACTTTCGAATCTGTGCTCCTGAGAGTCACAGAATTGGACTCAAATAAGTCCTCCCTGCATATGGTTCATCAGTCCCTTATATTCAAACCTATATGTGATGCTGGAGTTTTTAGGTATACTTCCAGAGACTGGAGCCTCTGGCCTACCTATGTGCCAGGTGTGCGTGGAATCTCAGTGGAGCTGCAACTCCTACCCTACAGCTCAATGGACTCATCCAAGTCACCTGGCAAGAAGACAACGATGGGCAGTGGCCATCCCAGGGATTGGAGAGGACCTGCATCTGCAGGCAGGATCATCCCACCCACCATATCCATGGGATATATGCCCTCTCTCACTTAGAGGTGGACTGAACATCACCATCCCTGTCCCCTCAGGATTGGGGGAAGAACTATGGACTAGAGTGGACTTAATGGTATTCTGTTGTACACATATGATGATTCTAGCAATGGAAGAAATTATAACAGTGAGTTGGAGCTGGTGGCCACTGGACACTTTTGGGACAGGGAGGGGACATGCAGTTGAAATACAGGGGCTTTATCGGAACTTGGAGGCTGTCCTGAGTGCTGTTGTGGCAATGGATGTAGGCCTTTTTAAATCAGCAGACACCATTCAGAACTGTGTATAAGAGAGTGTTGTCTACGATGTTAACTGTGGTCTATGGTTGATGGCAAGGCCCCTAGATGTGTAAGTCCATTGAGGGTGATGGGTCACACTTGTGGGAGACGTTTGTGTGGGATGTGGTGGGAGGTGTGGGAGGTGGGGAACATGGGAATCCCTTAGATTCTGTGTAATATTTAGGTAATCTAAGCACATCTTAAAATATATATATATATAGCTTTTTTGTAAGCAAAAGCACATATATGCATATATATTTATATATCATTTTACAAATATTGATATGTATTGTGAAAAATTTGATTTTTACCAACAATAAAAAATGAAGAAAGAAAGAAAAAGAAAAAAAAATGTATTCATGTGTTATAAAATGTGGCTAATGCAAATGATAATGGTGTTTAATCAATTTTTAGGTTTAAATATATTTCATTATTTTCCTCTTTGGAATCTTTAATGCTTCCTATTTCATAAAATATTAATATTTGATTAAATAATGGCAAAGTATCTTCCAAACAGAAACTTGTTTGCATTTACAAATTACTGATAAAAATGACTTTATACTTGTCATCCAACTCTCACAATGTTTGGAAAATCCATGGCTTTCTTTAAGCAGTGTAGCCATTTTCTGCTAACCTATAGTTAGAAAAATTTTAAGCAATACATCATATATTTAAAACTATTTAAACAAAAAGCAATGATGGATAATTATTTTGTTGAAACTTCATGTTTCAAATGTTACCTGCTAAAGTCATGGTGGAATTATTATTGTGAGAGAAAAGAACCAACCAGAAAAGAAGGTATTTGGAGATGAGGGAAATAGTCCTAAGGTAGGAATCATTCCAAAATTAATGTTGTTATCTTGCACAGCTTGAGGAAACAACATTTTCTTTGTAATACATGAATAAATTATTTTCTTTAACTTAGGCCACTGAGGGGTATATAATTATCCCAGTTTCAGCCAAAGAGGGATTTGCACATGGTGTTCTCAGATAAAACGTACATTTTGAGCACTTTTTCTTTCAAAAGCAGCCCGTATATTTCTTTACCTATGAAATACTTTATGGGATGCATTTGTGCCTTATCTGATAGGATCGGAAGTAGCTTCGAAAAAATTAAAAGTAGGTTGTATAAAAGACAGAGTTTATCATGTCTAATCTAAGCAATCAAAAAGAGTGTCTGAATTTTCAAGATTTAGTAGAAAATTGCCTACTAATTGCATACCAATAAAATGGGGAATCCTTTGCTATATAGATACCTTCATTGCAGCTCTAAGAGAAAGAAAATGGATAAAAGAAGAGGATCTAGATAAAAGACAGTGCTGTTCTTAGTGACCACTGCTAATTCTGAGGAATTAACACATTACTCCATAGACATAGTAAATTTTATGTTTAATATATTATGATCAGATTAATATTCAACTGTTAAGCAAACAATTCATTCCAAATGAGAAATCAGCTTTCTCAATCATGGCTAGCTAATTTTCTCATCACCAAATATTCATGTGCCCCCAAAATATTTCCATTTAAGTGACACCGTGTGTCTATGTCACAGAAGTGATATGTGCCTAATGCAGTGTGAACTATTAGGAAGCCAATGTGGTACTATCCAGCTATCTTTTTCCCTGTGTAACCAAGCATGAAAGACTGCATTAAAATGGTAGAATACACAGATTAAGCAACCTGGATAACCAAGTATCTCCAAAGTGGACAATGGCCCAACAGGTTAACCCAACGTTCAGTGCATTCTATCTGCTCAGGAAATAAAATTGTACTTGATCAATCAACCATATTTCAAGATTCATTTATTACAACAAATGCACCTTATTCTGATTAATACATAGACTCCATTTGTCTTAGAAGACTTATAGCTATTAATAAAAGAAGAGATTCACATAACTTTTTCATTATCTTGACTCTCAAATTAGGGTGGATAAATAGCAATCTTTACAAAACAAAATCCATTTATAGTTCCTCTCTGATTCAGTCTAACAAACTACCTAAATGAAGTATTTAAACCATAAGTTTAGATATCACCCTTTTACTTTACCTATTATGGAAAGCAATAATGAAAAAATCTGCAATCATAAAAAGGGAGGAATAACAATTATGAATTCTAATATGAACTGAGTCTTCAATGCTACTTGAGCCAATTTTTGAAATGTCCTGGACACGTTCCACTTCTACACATTCTTCTTAGCATATGCTCCAATGATGTATCAATTTCCTGTGATCTTCATCTTACAAATTATCCTCTCATCTCAGAATACTATTTGTTCTTTTACTTGTCAGGAAAATTGGTACCATCACAGAACCATTCTCTGATTCTTAAGCCTCTTCATCAATAAATGTATCTAAAAATACTTTTCACCTTTATTACTTCTTGTCCAATAAGAAAAACATATGCAGGATTCCTATATAAATTTAATGTCAGCATGCATGTAATATACAGATCTTTTCTCTTTTTATTCCTTCCAGTACCCATCATAAAATCACCCTAAATATCTTTAAGGGTCCTGTTAAGCCCTAATGAGGGTTTCACTCTAGAAGTTAAAAACACAGGGAAGTGGTCACAAAACCATCCCCTTTCTTTTCTGTATGATAGAAAATTTAGAGTTTAGATTTAGAGTTAAAGTCAAAGTTAGAGTTGGAGATAAATTTAAAGCTACAGTTAGAACTACTCTAGGAATGTAGTTAAACATAAAGTTGCAGTTTTCAGTTATTCTGTTCTATTGCAAATATGGCCAAAGAGATAAAGGATATTAAAAAGACAAGGGTGAGCATAAAGAGGAATTTGAAAGCTTGCAAAGAAAAGTAACAGATCTTTTCAGAATGAAAGATATAATGGATGAAATTAAAAGTACAGTAGAGGCAAATAACAGTAGATTTGAAATGGCAGAGGAACATATAAACGAATTAGATGGAAGGGATTCTGAACTTGAAAAGACAGAAGAATGAACAGAAAAGAATGGAAAAAGTTGAACAAGGTCTGAGGGAATTAAACTGCAGAATGAAGCACAAACATAGCCATTTTTGGTGTCGTGGAAGGCAAGGAAATAAGGGCAGAAAAAATATTTGAAGAAATAATGGCTGAAAATTTCTCAACCATTATGAAAAGCATTATTATTGGTTCCCAAGAAGGACAAGGTACAGCAAACAGAATAAATCTGAACACACTTACTCTGAGATATGTACTATGCAGAATGTCAAATGTCAGAAAAAATTGTGAAAGCAGGAAGTGGAAAGCAACTCAAGGGATCCAAGATAGTGGAGAAGGGAATAGCAGGCTGCTATCTTTCTCCAGAAACTGTGGGAAAGTAGACAGTTTTACCTGGCAGAAGTGATGCTGTAGGACCATGGGGGATAATTGGAGAGGGCACCTAGAGGAGGACTCTGTGGGCTAGGGAAAGGGTACTTGTAGGATATAGGGCATTCAAGCCAGTTTAGACAGCAAAGGAAGCCAGGTAAGTGACTTGGCTGGAAGACAAGTATTCAGCCAGCTCTAAGAGTGAAGAAAGCTCCTCCAGTCTTTTATTGACTGCCTACTAGATAAGTAATACACTTTTCCTGTTTCTGTGATAAAGAAGACATAATAGAGCTTACATTCTACCATGGAAACTTTTATTAAAAGTCCTATCATATAATTAATTCTATAACTATAATTATTTTTATGCTAGGAAGGAAAGGAAAGGTACATCAATTAAAGATGACTTCTAGGTCTAAGGAAATGTGCACTAAATTCAAAAGACTGTACTCATGGTATATGATGCACTTACTTAGTAGCTGATATGGTTGTCCATTTTTTCTAATGGCTCTTTTTAATATGTCAGAGAATTGTTATTATTTTCAAGGTGGATCTGCCTTAAAGGAATTCTATGATCCAATCTGAAAACAAAAGCTTTCTGCTTTCAGAATAATTTACCAAAGATGCATATATCTTGTCAACCTAAGAAGATAGCAGCTAGCAATCTTCCAGAAAAAAATTTTTTTCTACTAAGTTCTTCTCTAGTAACTTCAGAAAAGAAAATGCACCATTCAGATTTTTTTCCCATCTCATTTTGCTGGGTTGGCATAGCCAAACTAATTACCTGTACCTGAGATTTTGAGAGGGCATTCGTATGCCTTCTTTATATTATGTTTCAAGTCTCCTGGAGCATCCACTGAAATAGTTATGCCAGTACTGAACAGGTAGCACATTTCACCTAATAGGGCCAAAGATCATGGGACATGAGAGAGAGTGAAGTCTGTGCTGCTTGCAGGTACAAAAATATTGGAAAGGTTTTATAAATGAGTACGAGGAAAATTCTGGAGGAATTGTAAGGTGCTTGATAGAAAAGGCCTAGATTTCTTTGAAGAGACTGTTGGTACAAATATGGATGCTAAATATACTTCTGATGAGGCCTTAGAAGGAAATGATGAACACATTATAGGAAACTGGAATAAAGGCAATTGATCCTTGTTCTAAAGTTGCAGCAAACTTGGCAAAATTGACTTCTGATATTCGATTAAAGGAAGAATTTGAAAGTGACAATTTTGGATATTCAACCGAGGAGATTTGCAAACTAGATGTGGAAAGTGCAGTCTGGCTTCTGCTTGCAGGTTACAGCAAAATGTGAGAGGAAAGAGATAAGCTGAGTACTGAACTCCTGGATGCAAAGAAACCAGAAGGTGATGGCTTAGGAAATTCCAAGCTTTCAGTAAGTAAGCAATTCCCCAAAAGATAGTGCCTCATCTGGGGACTTAACTAAACTTGGAACAAGCCTACCATATCCTTGCAAGTCAGGATTGAAAATACAGTTATCCTGAAAGGATTTGTGGAAAGTCCTAGTCCTATTGTCTGATGGTTGAGACCTCTGTGAACTGTAGGCCAAAGCCAAAAGATTTTTGCAAGATCTGAACAAAACTTGCTATCAGCCTGAAATAAAATGGACAGAAAAGGGAAAGATTGAAGGAAAAATGACTTCACCAGAAAAACCATGGAAGCTGAGGTCTGGACTTAACACAGCTTCTAAGGCTAAGAGAAAAAGACCCCACTGATGTGCATGGAAAGGGGAAGTTTGAAGGCACTAGGACTTCTGCCCTGTTGTTCAGGGATAGTTCTGCCACCCCAAGCTTTAGATAGGGTGGAGCACATTCTCCTGGTGGTTGGGGAAATTTAGGTTGCCATCACACTGCTCTGAGGGTTGAGCACATGTCCTGCAGATTGGGGAGGGAGACTGTGGCCATCATCCCAGTGTTTTTGGAGGATGAGCTTGCCCGCCACCTAGATTCTTGAAGAGGGTGTTATGGAGATGGCTGCTGGGAAATACCTTGGAAGGGGTTGGTCACTTTGGAAGAGGTGGGCCTCCATGAGGTCCTGAGGAGATGAAGAAACCATCCTTCTATAGATGACTCTCAGACTGTGAAATGTAATGGAGTGTGCCCTGCAGGTTTTTGGAACAGTTTGTGACCTATGACCCCTGTTTTCTCTCCAATTTCTCCCTATGGGAATGGAAGCATTTATTCTGACTATCCGTCCTTTGTATATTGGAAGTAGATAATTTTTTTTTTTCATTTCACAGGTCTATACCCAGAAAGTAATGTTGCTCCAAGACAGACTGCATACCTATAACTGATTTTATGAGATTTTGTACCTAACATTGTTAATGAAATGATTCAAGACTTCTGAAATATTGTCATAGAATGAATGTATTTTGTATATAAAAATAACGTATTTTGGGGGTTCAAAGGGTGGAATATCCTGGTTTGAGTCTTTTTTGGACCCCAGAACATTTTGTTCTTAAGCTAACCCATTCTGCCCATTCTTGTGTATGTGAACCAATTGCATGTGGGAATTTTTCCTTAGTTTCAGTCAAAGGATCTTTTGATTAGATCACTTGTGATTACATCACTTCATTTATGGCACTTGATTAGATTGTGGGACTCAGGGTGGGTACTAATCCTTTTCCTGGATTCTTATATAAACAGAACACAGAGAATGAGAGCTGACCTTTTACCTTGCCATGTGAGACAGGATTTCAGGATTGTCCACAGTCCAGAAAGACAGAGAAACATCAAAAGACTGAAAGAGCCAGAGGCTGGAATCAGTGAAGCAGCCCAAAGCTGAAGAAATGAGAGTTTAACCATATGCCTGTTACCACAGCTGAGTTTGGAGAGAAAGTGACTCTGGAGTAGAAGGCAAAATCTGGCTACCCTTTTGCCTTGCCATGTGGCAGGTTTCTAGGATCTGCCAAAATCTGACTTTTGGTGAGACAATATCACTGATGATGCCTTGATTTGGACATTTAACAGTTTAGGAACTGTAAAGATTTCCCTAATTAATTCCCATTATAAAAGTCAACCCATTTCTAGTATTTTTGCATTGGAAGACTTTACCAAACTAAAACATGGGCAGACCTGCATAACCTTAGATTGGGCAATGTTTTCTTTAGCATCACAACAACAAATTAAAAAAAAAAAAAAAAAAAAAACAGCAAATGAAAACAAGGTATATTAGAATTCATCAATATTTAAGATTTTTTTCCATCAAAGAACATTATCAAGGAATTGAAAATACATCCCATGCAAAGTGAGAAAATATC
This sequence comes from Tolypeutes matacus, assembly GCA_026826555.1. Lineage (NCBI taxonomy): Eukaryota > Metazoa > Chordata > Mammalia > Cingulata > Chlamyphoridae > Tolypeutes > Tolypeutes matacus. The sequence goes on from JAKSZT010031697.1 coordinate 647,684, forward strand.
TGACTAGGATCTTGTATACAGAATATATTAAAAATTCTCACAAATCAACAACAAAAAATGAACAACACAATTAAAAATGAGCAAGGATTTGAATATATAGTTCTCTGAAATTTTACAGAACTTGTCCAAAGGCACGTGAAAAGATGCTCAACACCATTAGTCATGGAGAAATGCAATTCAAATTATTTTAAGATACCAATTCATACCCACTAAAATGGTTAAAAATAATTTTTAAAATGAACAAATATTGGTGGATGTGGAGAAATTAGAACATTTACAAAAGCTGGTGGGAACGTAAAATTGTGCACCCACTGTGAAAAACAGTTTGGTACTTCATCAGAAAGTTAAATGTAGATAAACTTCTAGTCAAACAACATGGTGAAGTGAAGTACTCCAGGATGCTGTTCCTCCAACGAATCTGTGAACAACTAGGAAAAAACTGGCAGAGACATATTTCTCAGAGCTAAAAGAAAAAAAAAAGTTGTTATATCTAGGTAAGTGCTAAATGATAAATAGACAACTTAAAAATGATAGTAAAAACTCACAGGGCCTTTGCTGCTGCTTTCCGAATTGAGTGTTGGCCCTGCATTCTTGAGCTACCATCTGTAAACCATACTTTTCTATATATCCTCCAATAATTGATTATAGAGAGGGATTTATTCAGCAACAGGTTTAGATAACACCTCAGAGGATTTAATATAGAACTGAAAGACAATAAGTCACCTGCTTATCTATACATTGAGTTCCCCCATCACATATGTTTGAGTTTTAATTCTATTGAATAAGAGCACCCTTCTGTTCATTTCCTGCTAGAAAGATTATGATATAACCCAGGGTATATGGGTATATCAGGTCTGAAATTAATGTTATGTCCTTCAATCAAAAAAAAAAAAAAGCAATTTCCAATAACTTCCTATAATGAGCAAGTAATTACCTTTTAAATAAAACTTTTTAGCTCGGTTAGTCCAAATGCTTCCCAGTCCAAAATCCCAATGGTCTCTGCTGGGTGAAATTTCCAGCATCCCCTTCAGACGGCACTGTTAAGAAAAGAAAGTTATTTCCTCATGACTCCATTTTTTTTTAATTAATTATTTTTTTATTGTGGGTAAAAATCAAAATTTTCACAATATATACCAATATTTGTAAAATGATATATAAATATATATGCATATATGTGCATTTGCTTACATTTGGATCACAGAAAGGTTACAATGGGTACTGCAGGGGATTATTGGTGGGGGGTGTCTGGGAGGGGGGTTTCATGACTGCATTTTTAAGAACAAAAGCACATCTTCCAGAAAGTTCTGCAGAAATAGTTCTCTCTTGTTATATTAGCAAGAGTTCATCACATGCCTGTCCTTACATCAATCACTGGAAAGGAAGATCATATTACCATAAGTGGTTGGGACTAATCCATTTTACTTCACATTCACACCTTTAGATTGGAGATGGACTCCACTTTCTTTTAAGGGTGTGATAACCTGCTATACCTGTGGGCAATTAGCAGTGTCTGCCACACTCAACATGACTCTATACATGACCCCATGTCTGTCCTATATCTTTAATAACTCTTCCTCTCTTTCTTTACCTCTTTCCTGTCACCTTCTCTATGTAATCTTCTCATAGAACATAACTGATTTTCTCTCATACCCCAAAATATTCACCCACAATTCCCATGCCCTCTTTAAGTAACTAATTTGGTTCTTAATAGTGACTCAACTTTTTGCAGCATTTTATTTTATAGAAGAGGAAATTGAGGAACAGAGAAGTTACTAACTTTCCCAAGATCACAAAGCTTGTCTAGGATTCAATAAAGGGTAACCAACAGTAAAAAAGTAGTGGATATTTCTACTTTGAAAACATTATTCTCAATTTAATTCAGAAAATATTTTCCATATATTTTTATGCCTAAATATCCTTGCTGGATGATTTTTCATGTTATTGTTTTTATATTCCTCCCAATAATTTTATTTTATTGAAGACTATTTTACAGACCAGGGTAACTTAAATGATGTGCATAGAGTCATATACTTAGTAAGTAAAGGAATTGGGAATCATTCAGATTCATGTCTATTGTGGTGTTCAGTATCGAATCATGTACCCCACCAAAGATATGTACTTAATCTTAATCCACATTGCTGTGTTAGTGGAACAATCTGTATATAGTATATTTGAATATGTTGAGTCAGGGTGTGGACTCATTTGTTAATAGGATCTCCTATGTAGATTTGGTAAAAACCTAAATCACATGTTTACAGAAGCCAGAATCAAAGAAAGATAGAGGAGGATACCAAGGATGTTGCCAGGTAGGAGAAAGCTGCCATCATAACAACACCACCAGCTCTGAGAGGGAGGATGACTGTGATGACATCTTGATTTTGTCTTGTTTCAGCCAACACATTATGTGGTATTTGTTTATGACAGTCCACTTTGTGCTATTTTTCATAGCAACTCTAACAAACTAAACAGGTATATAATTTCTTTAGGATCTCATTTTGTGCTGTTCAGGCAAGGGATGCCCCTATTCCGAAATCTGAACTTCAACTTGGACTTTCCATCCATCGTACGGTTACAAAGACATTCCCAGAATTAAAGCTGTCTGGATGATACTTAGGCCATTTCCATGGATGGAGCAGGAAATAGAAAAGCAAGTTACAAGATGTTTTGTTTTCTCCAGTCCTCTCTTTCTTGAACTGTTGCCACCCATTAGCTCTGTCTGAGGAATAAGCCCTCCTGCCACTGGGGGTTAAATGAAGAACTAGTCTGAGTAAAAATTTCTCTCCATTTTCCTCCAGTGGATAATTTACATCACTGTCACTGTCTCATGAGGTAAAAGAACATATTGATTAGAACTCAGTATTAGAAATAAGATCAGTCTGGATTTAAATCCACTTCATGAGATTATGTATAAATCAGATGATATACTGCACATAGTATTATATGTTAATTCACATGATATTCACATTTCCTTTAACTGCTATAATGGGTTCAGGGAATATCAATATGACTCTCAGATATTTTAGTGAAGAGATCAAACACTCATAGAAGATTTTAGAATTATAATAATTTTGAATCAGTATTTAATACAATGAAAGTTGGCCTTTCTTCTCTCCTCATTTCAGCATCTTCCCAAATCCTACCAAGCATAGAGAAAAATAAAACAAGCTTTATAAATGATTTAAAATAATTACTGTGATAAACCTGTATCGTTCACACTATGATCTCTCATGTCCTTTATAGAAGATGACAGCCAACAATGGCCCTTTACTCTATGACAGTTAGCATTCTTAGCATGATACATGCATTATTTCATATAATCCCATTACAGTCATATGAGATAAGTACCTTATAGTCCTGTTTGTACAGATATGAAAACTGAGACATAGAGAGACTAAGAACCTTGCCAATCTTTACCTACTTAGCAAGTAGAAGGGCCAGTGCTAGGAATTTTAGTTTATTGAATTTCAAAGATTTTGCTCTTAAACATGATTAGAATTTTTACTATTTGACAGCAGTTTGTCTGGTCTATATGTCTATCCTCAGGGCATCAACAGAGGAACAACAACAGAACAGTTTTTCACTGAACAAGATGTTTTCATATCCTATCTTCTTTAGTTCTCTAATGAGTGCTCTAAGACAGGTATTATTAGGGTTGATTTATAGGCTCTGAATAACACATGCACCTATAGTCCCATATTAGAACATTCTGTGCCTTATATCTCAAATTCTAAGATCACTTCCAAACCACAGCCATAGAGAGACGGCTAAACAAGCCCAGTTGACTCACTCTCCATTCCCCCTTGTCACAGATTCCACAGCCCCATCAGAGACCAAGATAAGCTTGTTGGGCTGCCATCTTGGATGAAGTTGTTAATTCTAATCTTCTAGGAGATAATAGTTGATAGAATCCTTAACTCCTTTTACTTGAGTAACATCCACTTAATACTTCTTTGTAACCATATATGAAAATATTAGTAGGGACAAATTCTGGGAATTTCTCAGCCTAAAAGACAACATAAGCAAAACCAGCCACATTTTAAAGTTGCTGTTTGATGCTAAGTTTCTACTCCATTTGCATCCAGTCTCCAAGGGAACAAAGGAGCTATCTCCAGGCAAAGCATGAGCTTTCTAAAGAAAAAGTACATAAGTGAGCTGATTTCAGGGATTTGCTACTCCAGTGTACCTTTCATTTGTTGCTGATTTCATACTACTTGCAATCCCTAATATTTCTGCTTTATCATAGTTTGTTATTTTCAGGGTTTTAAATCAGGTTGGAGTACAAATCAAATAATGCCTTTTATAACATATTTCATCTGATCACCAAGAAGACAAGACTGGCAAATGTGATATGGAAGGGATGTCCCAATGGTTAGGTTTCTCCCCATCAATTTCTGCTGAAGCCTGTTGGAAGTTTTTACTAAAGAAATTCATATCTGAGCTGGGTTCTTGTGGCCCATATTCACAAGATTGTGTAAGCCTATAAAGCTAAAATAAACTCAGTCTATGAATTCATAGATATTTAGGAAGTCTGCCATAGCAATAACTTTTGAGGCATTAATTGATGCAAAAGAAATAATATATTTAAGGCAAAAATTGATGAATTTACATAGCAGCATGTAGTGATGGATCACTTTTCTCTTAATGTCACACTAAGTACTTCAATTCACAGCTAAATATATTTTAACAAGTGTTTTTACCATCACAGATTTATATAAATAATGATCATGATACCCAAACTACTTAGAAAAGCAGTCTCTTCAGATATTATAGGCACAGACCACCCCCAAACATTCTTCTCTTCATTAGCTTCCACAACATAAGGCCAACTCACACCTTGGACACAAAGGCAGAGATGGGTAGGAATTACCAACCCATGGCTCTCAACAACATTGATAGTAAAGGTTTAAAAATAGCAGGAGCTGCAGCACATTGTGATAGCTTCACCTATTCCAGCTGGGTGATAAGGCCTATCTGGAAAAATGGTTGCATCCATGTCCCTCTCCTGCCACAGTCCAACTGAAAAAGTCGCATAAAGACAGTTTTTGTATAATTTGCAACCAGTGGGCTTGCTTTTGGATTTTAGTTCTCTCGTGTTCTACCTTTCCTGAGATTTAGCCCATGTGTAGCAGGAGCTGTTAGCAATAGCATGCATACTTCCTTGTTGGGCTAGGAAGAAGACTAAGCAAGCACTAATTTGGCTAGAGAGTCTAATAATTTTGCTGAGCCCAAAAGGATGGTGCTTTGAACTCAGCGATGTCATTCAAGGTGGCTAATAGATAGTATATCATGTGTTAATGGGTGCTTACTTCCCTCAGAACAGTAATGTTCTGTGTGTATCAGGCTCCATGTTTCCAGCCCATTGCATTGTCACCCCAAGTGTGTTAAGTTCTTCTAAGCCACCTTCTGTTATCCTACTCTTCTTCCAGGCTGTCTCTACCTCCCAACATCCTAGGAATCATGTTGAGGGTGTAATGGGGTTAAAAAAGGGGCTTATCTCCTTACAGTGGCTGAAAAAGAGAGTCCTACATGGTATGTCCTTGTTTCCCCTTTCAGGTACTATCCTCCTCTTAACAATTATAGTATTATACAAGGAACAAAGCCTGAGTTCCTCCCCCATCTCTTCCCTTCCCTGTGCTAAGACTCCAGATAAGGCCATGTTTCCTTCCAGGGACTGCTGAGTTTAGCTTCCAGCAGACATAAGTAAGGAGGGCAGTCCATCCAGTAAGAAAGATGTCAGAATGTAAATGGCAAAGCTCCTTTAATAAGCAGCCATAGAAGTTCTCACACAATGCCAGCTGCCTGTGAATACTGGGTGATGTGGAAGGTCCTTCTAATTCCATGATATTGAGCCCATAATTTATTGCATTGAGCAGTAAAAAGGGATGCTTTTTCAGAGGAGATGTCATCTGCACAACTGAAGTGGTGGCAGAGTCAGTTTTCCAATATATCTCATGTATGTACTGTGTTTATAAGAAGAACCAGAAAGCCAAAGTCATAAACTGAATAGGTGTCTATAATTTCTGATGGGGTAGAGAAAGAAAGCCAATATATTTAACTTGCCATGAACAATCAGTGAGGTCCATCAGGAATAGTTCCTAAATATGCATTTTTGTCTCTGACTTGTAGTTGACATCAGTCACAGTCACATTATTAAATGACACATTGTGGGCCTGTTTTAATGAGACAGGGATTCTGTGTTCCTTGGCCCACAATTTCACTGTGTCAGAATTTTGATGTCTAGTTCAGTGGTGGATCCATTCAGAAGTGGAAGCAGCCATTGTAGTTCAGCTATTTCATGGCTCTCATTGTCCTTATCCTCTGGACATGGTTCATACTTTGCATCTTTCCCAGGAGGATCACCATCCTCAATGGGGTTTAAAGTAGCTCAGCACATCCTTTATCAGCTAAATTTTTCTCATGATATTCACCTTACAGGGTCATTTCATGAGCTTCAAGTAGGTGTTGGTTTGAAGCTGTAGGTATCCCAGAAAAGTATGTTCTTAAAGTTAATCCATTCCTATGGTTGTGGACCCATTTTAAGTAGGATCTTTCTGTCAGTAGAATCTTAAGTTAAAATGTGACCCACCTCATTCAGGGTGGGTCTTAATCCTTTACTACAGTCCTATATAAGAGAATGAAATTCACACAAAGAGCAGTAAAGCCATGGGCACAAGAAGCTAAAGCAACAAAACCTGGAAGAGAAGGGAGAAACCAGCAGTCACTGCATTTGTTTTGCCATGTGGCAGAGGAGCCTAGGTTTACTGCCAGCCAGTCATCATGAAGAAAGCATTATTTTGATTATGACCTGATTTGGACATTTCCATGACTTCAAAACTGTAATCTTGTAAGCTAATAAATTCCCATTGTTAAAACCAATAAACTTTATGATATCTGCTTTAAGCTGCTCTAGCAAACTAGAACAATGGGTAACATAGATGGTGCCCTTCCAACTGCAAGTTGTTTCCAAAAGTCTGTCCCCCACCCTTGGGGTGGAGAACCTTTAATTTTCAAATCATGTCCTCTCCGTGAATCTGACAAGCCATTCACACCAGCACATGAGTCAGCAACAGGTAAAAGTGAGGGGGGTGGTGTTTGGGTCCAAGTGTTCCAGGGTTAAGAGGAACACTCACATATCAGCCTATTGGGTACATTTTTCTTGCAGGAAGAGGTACATAATCTACCAAGAGAAATGGGAGCTGCTTCTCAATGGACACTGGATGGTTTCAGTTTGGCTGATTCATCAGTGAAACAGTGCTGAACTGATGGAGTATCTTTGAGTTCAGTTGCCTTGATGCTGATGCAGGGAAGGCAGTGTCCTCATCAGGTAATGCAACAGGATAATTGTTGATGGGCCTCTACCACCTGCTCATACAAATGGGCTATTACCAGAGGACTTGGGCAAGGGCAAACCTGAATATACCACTACCATTTGGTGATACTCTGATGTTGAGCAGTCTCAGTGAATATTCTGATTATCCAGGACCCAAATCATGATGCAGATTTCTGGCTGCAGGAGAACCTGGGATATTTCAGTAATCCTTTCCAATTCTACCAAGGCACAACAGTTTACCATAAGTTGCCTATCAAATGGGGAGTAATGCTTGGCTGAATCTGGGAACTTCTTGATCCAAGAACTTAGGAGTTCATGAATTCCCTGTTGTTCCAGTATTCTGCCACAGGGACCAGTTAACATTTGTATGGGTGGCAGAAATCTATAGCTTGAATGGAGATAAAGTGTGGCTGAAGCAGCCTATTTTATCTTTTGTACGTCCTTCACCTTCTCTGTGCCCCAAAAGAAAGAACTTGATTTTTGTGTCACCTGAAATAGGGCTTACAAGAAGACACTGGGAGAACATACTAAAGAAATTGTAAACATACATAAAAAGATAAGGGATATGATGGTGATGAATGGCACAATCCAAGAAATTAAAAAGATGTTGGATTCACATAACAGCAGATTTGAACAGGCAGAAGAAAGAATTAGTGATGTGGAAGACAGAACATCTGAAATCAAACAGATAGTAGAACATATAGATAAAAAGATAGAAAAAATCCAGCAGGGACTTAGGGATTTAATGGACAACACAAAATGCATAAACATACACATTATAGGCATCCCAGAAGGAGAAGAGAAGGGAAAGGAAACAGAAGGATTGTTGAAGGAAATAATGGTTGAAAATTTCCCAACCCTATTGAGGAAGATGGATGTACATGTCCAGGAAGCACCCTAAACAGTATAAATCCCAACAGGCCTACTCTAAGACATATAATTATCAAAATGTACAATGCTCAAGACAAAGAGAAAATATTCAAGATGAGGAATATGCTGGTATCAATATAAAAATTGCCCAATGTCTGTGACAGTGGGCCCTAAAGGTGGGACTTCTGCATTCAAGCACCATTAGGCTGTCACACTCCACTTGCCTTTTAAACTGGCCACAGTGGGTTATAGTAGGCAGAGATGGTCGAGTGGATGAATCCCACATATAGAAGTTCCTTTATGACTTCAGTAATGCCATTTCCCACTCAGGAGATGCTGTATTGGTACTGTTGGGCAATGCAGGGAGGAGATGGAAGCACTGAGGGTTGGACATTTATTTCTTAAGTATGACAACAAAAAGACAAGCAACAAAAGAAAACTAGGCAATTTGGACTTGATCAAAAATTAAAACTTATGTGCATTAAGAGCATTATCAAGAAATTAAGAAGACAACAGATGCAAAAAGAGAAAATATTTGCAAATTATAAATCTGATAATTATCTTGTATGCAGAATATATTAAATATTTTTACATCCTGACAACTCAATTAGGAAAGGGTTTATAAAGATATTTCTGCAAAGAAGATGTGCAAATGGTCAATGAGCACATGAAAAGATTCTACATCATTAGTCATGGGGAAATGCATTTCAAAACACCATAAAAAACCTTTTCATACCACTAAAATTGCTATATTTTAAAATATATGAGAAAGTAACAAATATTGGTGTGGATGTGGGGAAATTAGAACCCTTGTACATGTTGTTGGGGATGTAAAATGGTGAAACCACTGAAGAAAAATGTATGGAATTTCTTCAGAAATAAAACTTGGAAAGACTTCCAGTCAACCAAGAAAGTGGAGTAAAAATGCTTCAGGGTTCAGTTGAATATTGAAAAACTATCAAAAACTGTCATAGCTATCTTGGTCATCACTCTAGAAAAAAAAAAAAATGATATGAAATAATTGTGTGAGAACATAATCAAAAAAAAAAAAATGGCAGTAGGAAGCAGATTTGGCTCAAGTGGTTGAGCTCCTAGCTCCCATATGGGAGACCCCTGGTTTGGTTCCTCATGCCTCCTGAAAAAAAACATAAACAAAAAATAAGCAAAAAAAAAACAACAAAAAAAAAACAGGGAAGCAGATGTGGCTCAGTGGTTGAGCATTGACTTCACACATATGAGGTCCTGGGTTCATTCCCCAGCCCCCAGTACCTCAAAAAAAAAAAAAAAAAAGAAAAGAAAAAATAAAAGATCATATACCCTTGCTGATACTTTCCAAATTGAATGTTTTCCCTCTAAACTAAGATACCATCTGCAACCCATGATTCTTTCTAGACTTTCTCCAATTGATCAAAAAGAGGGGCCCATTCAGGTACAGAGTTAGAGAAGTCACTTTAATATCTATGTACTGGGCTCTCTTATTGCATGTATTGAATTTGAATTTCTATTGTATGAGGAAACACTTCTTTTCATTTCCTACTGGAATGATTAAGATATAAACAAGGATGCTGGGTATTTCAAGTCTGAAAATAATGTTATGTCCTCCAGTAATAAAGATAGTTTCAATCAAAATCCAGGATAGAACAATCAATTGTTTTTGAAATGGTATGAACTTTTAGATATGTAAGTGCAAAAGCTTCCAATTTCAAAAGCCCAACCACCACTGCTGAGTGAAAATTGCAGAATCACTTTCAAAGGACATGGTCCAGAAAAGAAAAAGTTTTCTCTTGGATCTTTGGTTTTAAGAATACAGCAGCATCTTTCAGAAGAACTCGAAAACTTTTTCTCCTTTACTGGTTAGAATTTTATCAATTGTCTATCATTATGTCATAACTGGAAAGGAGAATTGCATTATGATAATTAGTTTTGTTCAATCCATATTGAATCCACATTTACAGTTTTAGATTTGGAATGGGCTCAACTTTATTTCAAATGCATGATCACCTGACACAAAAGCAAAACAGAGTCTGATAGAAAGGAAATCTGCTGGCAATTAACAGTGTCTGCCACACCCAACATGACTCTATTGGTTACTCCATTTCTATGCTATACCTTTAATCTCTCTCTCTCTCTTTGTCTCCTTCTCATCTCTCCACCTCCACTAGTTTCCTCCAATTAACATTTAAGCATGATAAATTTTCTCCCATACAAAAACATATTCATCTTCAATTATTTGTACCTTTTTTAGTGATTATTTAGATCCTTATATTAAGTCTATTTTTTGCAACCTTTAATTTTGCAGAAGAGGAAACTGAGATACAGAGAAGTTGCTAATTAACCCAAGATCACACATAATGTTCAGAATTCAGTAAATTATAGCCATGAGTGAAGTAGTAGTATATAGGTCCACTTTTGAAACTTTTCTCTCAATTCAATTTACAAAATATTTTCTACTTATTTTCTATGTACAAAAATACTTACTGCATGATTTCAATTTCTTTCTTTTTTTTTTTTTTGGTATTTCTTCCAATTACCTAATTTTATCTAAGGCTTATTCACAGGCTCAGATAAGTTAAATGGCATGCATAGAGACATACAATTAGTAAGTGGAAGAATTGGCAATTATCCAGATTCAGGTTTTTGGTCATTTTGGGGGTTGAATCATGTACCCCAGAAAAAAATATGTTCTTAATCTTAATCCCTGTTCTTGGCTGGGTGAACCCATTTTTAAATAGCAATTTTGAATATGTTAATGTGAATTATGTTGTGGACTCAATTCTGAGTGAGAACTTTGAAGATCCTTTTTAGGTGTGGCAAAACTCAGTGAGGACCAGGGTGTCTCCGGAGCTCTCAGGAACCCCACTGAGTGGGGTGATAGGCACTTAGATGTTCTATGAGCTCCTACTGAGGTGTGCATAAGAGTTATCTCTGGGATGACCTCCCGACTCTCTTTGAAGTCTCTTAGCCACTTGAACTCATTTGTCTTTACCATTTCCCCCTTTTATTCAAGGTCTTTTTCCAGTTGTGTTGCCAGTTGGCACTTGGTATTAATCCCTCGTTGCCAGGGAGGCTCATCCCCGGGAGTCATGTCCCCAACGTGCAGTTGAAATACAGGGGCTTCTTTGGGAGTTGGAGGTTGTCCTGAGTACTATTGTGGCAATGGATGTAGGCCATTTTAAATCAGCACACACCACTCAGAACTGAGTGGGAGAGAGTGTGGTCTACAGTGTGAACTGTGGTCTATAGTTGGTGGCAAGGCTCCAGGATGTGTTAGTTCATTGAGGGTGGTGGGCTACACTGTGGGAGATGTTTGTGTGGGATGTGGTGGGAGGTGTGGGAGGTGGGCAACATGGGAATCCCAGTGGGTTCCGTGTAATATTTTGGGTAATCTAAGCACCTCTTGAAATATATGTATATATATATAAATAACATTTTTGTAAGCAAATACACATATATGCATATATATTTATAAAAAAATAAAAATAAAAGCCATTTGCTTTCATGTGAAAAAAAAAAAAAACTCAGTGAGGACAGGCCTTAAACCTCATAACTTGAAGCCTTATTAAGTGAGGAAATTTGGAACCTATCAGTGATGCTGGAATCAGAGAAAGTCAGACTAGGTTACCAATGACATGTCCTTATAACAGATGGTTGCCATTACCCTAATGTTACCAACTCCAAAAGAGAGCATGACCTTGCTGATATCTTGATTATGGACTACCAATAAGTGCTTATTGTTTAAGCCAATCCAAGATGTTGTATTGTCATAGCAGCACTGGCAATCATAGCAGCATTGGCAAATTTAGATATGTGTATATTTTCTCTAGAGTGTTATGTGCCATTCATGTAAAGGATGTCCCTGTTTCTGAATTTAGACTTCTTCCTATAATTTCCTTCCATGCTGTAGTCACTGAAGAATTCCCCAAATCAAAGCTATCTGGATGGTACTTAGGCCATTTCTCCATATTTGTCAAGAAGTAATAAGGAAGTTACAACATGTTCTATTTTCTCCATCCCTCTCTTTCATGAGCAGTTCTACACATGGGATCTGTCTGAGATATAAACCCTGTCTGCCACTGGTGATAGAAACAAAAGCTTTTCTGAGTCAGGATTTTTCTCCCATCACATCTAGTGGAAAAGACACTTCATAGTACCAGTGTATGATGAGACACAATAGCATATGATTAGATCTCAGGTTTAGAAATCAGATCAGTTTGGATTTAAACCCAAATTCAATAATTATTAGCATTTAGAACTTGTCCAAGTGATGTTCAAAGTTAACATTAATTTCCTTATATACAAAACGCAAATGTTAATATAATATTTAATATATTAATTATATGTATATATACATATACATGACTGATACTTTAAAATGTTTATCTTTTAATCCATATGGTATTTATATTTCCTTTAACTCCTCTTACCTTTTCAGAAACTCACAACATCATTTTCAATTATTTTACTGGAGAGACCAAACATTCAGAGAAGATTTTTGATTATTATGAATTGTGACATAGTGATGAATGTAAAAAAACTTGAAAATTCTTCTCTCATAATTTTTGCATAATTTTTCCTAGCAATCATTTCCCAAATAAAGCAAGCTAAATATGTGAATTGATAAAATATTGCCATATACTTGGTTAATAGCAACATGAGCTCTTATTTCCAGTACAGAAAGTGACAATAGCAAAGAACCTTTACTCTATATCAGGCAGCATTCTAAGCTCAATTCATGCATTATCTCATATAACCCTATGACAGTCCTATGAGATTGACACTTTATCATCCTCTTAGTATATATGTGAGAACTAGGATAAAAACTGGCTGAGAAACCTGTCAAAGTTTGCATAATTTGACAGCCTTAGGAAGTTAGATTTCTTGTAATCCAAAGCTTTTGCTCTTGGAAATGTCAGCTTTTTAATATTAGACAGCAGTACTTCTAGTACTTTTGCACTGGTCTAGATTTCTTCACATGCTTATTCTTCTCTTTAATTCTTTGAGATAAGTATTTTTAGGTTTGTTTTAAAAGTTCTGATTTGTTCATGCATGCATACTCTCAACACTAGAACATTCTGTGTCTTATGTACCAGAATCCATCATCACCTCCAACCAACTGCTATAGAGAGTCTGCTTGCACAGCCTAACTTGATCTTCCCCAATAAACATGGTCACAGATGTTAATACCACAAGAAATAACAGGATGAGCTGGTCTGTCTGCCTTCTTGGCTGAAGCTGCTAATTCTAATCCTTTGGGAACAGTAAGTTCTGAACACCCTTAAGTAATATCAATTTAAATATTTCCCTGAAATCATACTTGAAAATGTTGATAAGGACAGACTCTGGGGACTCTTGAGCTTGGAAAAACACATAAGCATAACCAGTCACAAATAACAAATGCTGTTTGGTCTTTGTTTCTAAGCCTTGTGGATCCAGGTTCCCATGTACCAAAGGAGCTAATTCAAAGCTGAGCAGAGACTTTCTTAGTAGAAATCTTAAAAGAGCTGAAAGCAGGAACCTGCTACTTCAAGACAACTGCATTTGCTGCTGAGTTCATAGTGCTGGAAATCTGTAATTTTTCTGCTTTAACATAATTTTCTATTTTCAGTGTTTTAAATCTGTTTCAAACTAATCTCAAGTTGCTTTATAGAATACTTCATAGAGTCACTAAAGAGCAAATGAGCAAATGTGTAGGGAAGGAGAATCCTGCAGAGATGTCCTCCAAAACTTACAGTGTTTCCCAATGAACTTCCACTGAAGCTTAAAGCTTTGGAAACTTTCTGATTAAAGAAATTCTGAGCTGGGATGCTTGTGGGCCACATTCACAGGATGGTATGGGGTTATAGGGCAAAAAATAAGTTCTGTCCATGGATTCTGATTTATCTAGGGATTTTCTCTAAGCAATCATTTCTGTGTCAGTAATTGAAGAAAAGAATTACTATACTTAAGGGAAAAATGGATCAACTTGCAAAGCAGGAGTTAGTGTCAGTGACTACAAGCTCCATGCAAAGTGTTTGTTAGAGATAAGATGGCTTGTCATAGATTGAGCCTGTTACTTGTCAAAATGTATTCAGAGACAGTGACTCTTTTTTTTACTTTTCATTCAAGTTGACACTATTGTCTTCAGTTTACAGGTAAGTAGATGTAATTATGTATTCTATTATCGCAGCTCTTTATGAACAATATATTCATAGAGGCATTCACTTGAGATCTTATGGAAAGAGACCATAGAAAAAAGTAAAACTTTTATTAAAACTTTTATTATTTTACTGATAATAACAGCAATCTCTTCTCTTTATAAAAAAATTGGATCACAAAATTGATTTTAAAAAAAGAGTATTAAAAAAGCCCATATTTCATAATTCAGATATGCACTATCTGATATGTCTTTTCTAAAGAGCTATTTCTACTATGGAAGTTATTTTAGACAATTGATATAATAATGTATGTACTGTTTTATACTTGTATTTTTCCACTCACTACTACACTGAAATAACCTTTCCACATGAATAATATTTATTACAAATACCTGTGATGTATACCTGATATTTCACAGATATATATTATTATTCATTTGACTGTTTAACATTGTATAGACAATATGGCTGTCTTTACATTTTCAATATTATGAAAAATCTATTGTGAAATACAATCTGTATGTATATGTTTCACCAATATGTCTTGTTTAGACTACATTTCTAAATGTAAGCAATATGGGATCAAGGAACATAACCAACTTCTCAGTCTTTTATACATAAATTCATGCTTATTTCCAGAATATTTAATACCAATGCATACTCACCAGCACTAGATAATAGAAATCTCATACATCTTTGTTAATTTTCCAGTAAAAAATATTTCACATTTTAAACTACATTTCCCTGAGAACTTATGAAATAGAGGCTATATGAGATATCTAACTTTTTTCATGAGAATTACCTATTCATCATTTTACCTTTTCTTTATAATAGTGTGCATGGACATTTTTTTATATGCAAATGTTATTTCTATAGTAACAATTGTATATCAACTGTTGCAAACATCTTTCCAGTTTTATCTCTGCCTTTACTTAGTTGAATCCTTGAGTTTTGGGTTGTGTTTTACACCACTGCATATTTGCATAGCATGTCTTTCTCATCCAGAGATCACTTACATATTTATCTCTTTGTTTCCTGTTTTTGAGCAGGTTGATGCTGTAAGTTTTTTTTGTTTGTTTGTTTTGTGTTTTTTTAACTTTCTATGTGGTTTATTTTAGGTGTGTCTCATATGGAAAATAGATTTTTTAAGAGTAAATCTCATAATGGCTAGTAATAGCTAAGATTTTTTACATTTATTAAGATTATATTTTTGAATATTTATACATATATACATAAACACATACAAGAAAATGGTGGATTTTACTCTGCTTTCCCCTCTTCTCCTTTCTTGTCCTCTATTGAATTAGTAGTTTCCTTTATTGTCTTTTTTCCCTTCTACTGAATCCAAAGTTATAGACTGTGTTTTTATTCTTATAGAATATAACCACATGCAACTTTGATTTTATATTTTAACCAAGTGGAAATGTATATCTCTAAATTCCTTCCTAACAAGATATGGACAACAATAACATAATGTGTGGTGAGAGCATTTAGAAGGAAGTTAAAGTGTGTTCAAGTCCGTATCTTGTTAGGAAGGATGCTGTAAGTTTTTGATTCACATACTTTTTGTTTTTTGTTTGTTTGTTTGTTTGTTTGTTTTGCTTTGTTTTCTTCCTTTATTTGGTGGTGATATCAAATTAGACTTACCTTAGTTTGGGGGTTTCTCTTTGCTTTTTTTCCCCATAATTAGAGAAGTTGTAGGTTTACAGAAAAAGCATGCCAAAAATACAAAGCTCCGATATGATGCTCTCATATTATTAACACCTTGAATTAGTATGGTTCATTTGTTACAACTGATGAAGTATTCCATTTATAATTGTATTTTTATCTAAATTCCATGGTTTATATTAGGGTTCACTCTTTTTATGATATAGTACTATGTTTTCTTATTAATTTTTATAATACTAACATATGTAAGGGATAAACATATTTTGTTTTGATAAATACCTACCAGTGGCTGAAAAACCTTTTATTATCCACACTGAAAAATACATAAGATTTTTAAAAATATTATTTATATTAATGCCCTTTAGGGATTTGACCTTACTTGCTTCTTATTGACCTTATTTGTATTCATCACTTTTATGAGTATCTTAAAGACCAATACACTTTTGTATTGATTTATCAAGTCTAATATTTTTCTATTGCCTGATATATTGATTTCTGTATGCAAATTTTTCCAAGTATACTTTTTTCTCCCAAATACCTTTTGATGAGTACTTTTTACATTTATATTCACTCACAGTTCATTTAATTTTTTCATATTATAAAAAATATTTATTTCAAGTATAAGATTTAGGATATGTGCTCTTCTTATTTTGGATCTTTTTATAATTATTTGAAAATAGTGATGGTCTTAAATTTCTCATGTCCTTTGTTATTTTTCCTACATTATATATAAAAATATTTCATCTCAATAAGGCTAAGGGCCTTATACAACATAACATGGCTAATTATCCGTGAATCCAAAATATGAATAAATTCTGTCTATCATAAAGAACATGATCTGACCAATAAATTATGATACTTTTATGTTCTCATATTAAAATAACTGTTTTCTAAACTGGTCCAGAGAATGTTTCTTAATCTCATAATCTTCCTTATATGGAATTGCAACAGACCCTTGATCTTTATTAATTTAGAAGTTCTCCAAACAGTAAATTTTAAAGTTACAAATATTTTGCACTACATCAAGAAGTAGGTTGTATCATCTTCAGGATATCATTCTTACAGAGGTGTTTCATAAGGAATTTATGGTATTTCTATGTAATTGTGCTTCAATGAAACATAAGCTCACAAATCAAACTGCCACTATGTATCTTTTTACAACTCAAGTGTTCACCCGGTTCACCTGAGTTTGAAATGGGTCTAAATGATCTCTAATTTAAATTTGATGTTTGATAGTTGACCTGCAACAAGTTAGAAATTAAAAGGCTAAGAAACTCTGGAGCTGAGCCTCACCAGCCTGAATAATGAAAAAAGAAACACAGGTAGGCATATGCTCATGAATTCAAGCCTTGGCTCATCCTTAAAGGTCCTCTTTTTATTTCTTCTTTTTCTGTGCAGGAAAATCCTGTGGCTATAAGTAGGAGAGGATCCAGCCATGTATGATGGTAGGAAAATGTGTCTTGTATGAAAAGATTCATAAAGACTGTTTGTATGGTGATTGTAGAAGAGAGCTATATATTCAAACCTGTATATGATTAAAAAATATAGCCAGGGTTTCTCTGTATGGGTTATTATCAATCTTAAAAGAAACAAATGACTTGAAATATATATTATTATCTTAATCAAAATTGATCTACCAACATCACAATTCTTGTGTTATTTTCAGATTAATCAATTATCCATATGCAAAATTGGATCATGAAGCAAGTGAACAATGTAACAGAATTCATCCTTCTTAGCCTGACAGAAAACCCAGATGTGCAGAAACTCTTGTTTGTCATATTTATAATCATCTACTCTCTCACCATGGCAGGCAACCTATTCATTGTTGTAACAATTGCCACCAGCCCAGTGCTGGACTCTCCAATGTACTTTTTTCTGTCTTTCTTGTCCTTTCAAGATGGCTTCTTCTCTTCCACTATGGTCCCAAAAATGATATTTGATTTCCTATCTAAGAAGAAATCTATCTCATTCATTGGATGCATGATTCAGGTTTTTGCAGTGCATTTCCTTGGTGGAGTTGAGATCATTCTGCTCACAGTGATGGCCTATGACCGTTATGTAGCCATTTGCAAGCCTTTGCATTACATGATAACAATGAACCGGAGGGTATGTGTCCTCCTGGTGGTTGTGGCCTGGGCTGGGGGTTTTCTTCATGGCCTAATTCAAATCATTTTCATATTGTGGTTGCCCTTCTGTGGCCCCAATGTCATTGACCACTTCTTCTGTGATCTTTATCCACTGCTGAAAGTTTCCTGCTCAGACACACATATCTTTGGTCTCTTTGTTGCTGTCAACAGTGGGTTCATGTGCATGTTCAGTTTCACTATTCTTATCACCTCTTATGTCCTCATCCTATACTCCCTCAGAAATCACAGCTCTGAAGGACGGCGGAAAGCTCTCTCCACCTGTGCCTCACATATCACTGTGGTTGTCTTATTCTTTGTACCCTGTACATTTGAATACCTTCGGCCCATGACTATTTTCACCTTTGATAAAGCAATGGCTGTATTTTACACTATAACACCCATGTTAAACCCTTTAATCTACACCCTCAGAAATGCAGAGGTGAAAAATGCCATGAGAAAGCTCTGGAGTCAAGGAGTGATTTTGGACAATAAATAATGTAAATAGATAAGATAATAAAACAAAAAAACCTGTTGAAACATTAAGATCAACTGAGGGAAATTCAAAAGATAAGTCTTGCAGTCAAAATAGGTTGATATAAGTATATTTATTTGAAATCTTGAATGGTTGTCCTTTCATAAATATCAATTTTTAATTAAAAGTTGACAAAAGTCCCTTCCTATTAGAAACTTCCATGCATGTACAAATTATTGATCATTGAGACATTGCTAAATGACATAAAATTTTCACAGCTTTGAAAATCTATTTTATTAGATTCAATAGAAAACTTATCTGCAAATCTTTGAATATAGCTTCTGCAACCAATAGCCCAAGTATTTAACATATATTAAAAACTTTTATTGCTAACAATTTTGTTGAAATTGAATTGTATTATTTCCAGCTGCTGAACCCAGTGTAGGCATATTACTGTGGGAGATAACCAGAAATTAATGTATTTTGAAGAATCAGATAAGTTTTAAAGGCAGGTTTCATCCAAAATTTGATGCTGTTGTGTTGCACAAACCATGGATAACATTTGCATTGTAATTTTGTCTATTCCAAGAATAAATTATTTTCCCTGCCTTAAGCCATGGATGCATAGTATATTCATTCAGGTAGGTACAGCCATAGAACCAACTTGCACATGATATTCCAACATAGAGTAAATATGTAGAACAATTTTCCAACAAAATTTCTAGGCAGCACTTATCTCCAAAATATCTTTTATTGGATGTATTTGAACCATAGGTAATAGGAAAAAATAGCTTGTAAAAAAAAAAGAAAAATTGTGATATCTAAGTTATTAAGGCAGAAAATCTGCACATTCAAATTGAATAGAAAATTGTAGACCAATTACCTATGACTTGAGATGTAGTAACTTACACAGAAATTCTAAGAGAAAGACTCCAGATAAAAGAAAAGGACCCAAATTAATACCAAGGTAGATGACCTGCCAATCAGAGTGATGCCACTTCTATCTTTGAAAGAATAGTAGTAACCAAAATTATTCTTCTTTCCATACCTGATCTTCATCATTATATATTTCATCCATATTAATATTCTAGAGTTAGTAAAGAATTGATTCCAAATTGGAGATCAATTTTTCTCAATGTATCCAATCTATTTACCAATCACCAAATATCCATATGCACCTAACATATTTTCAGACCCCTTGTGTATAAGAAGGTCCATATTACTAGTTCACAGAAGTGATGTTTGTCACACTCAGGCTAAGAGATTTAGGAGGCAGTGTGCTACTATATAGCTTCCTTTATCCTTACTACAGCAAACATAGAAAAAGGCATGAACATGGTAATACTAAAAGGAAGGCATCTGGATTGCTGAGTAACTATACAACAAATGCACTACATGAAGACTTAACCCTCAGTGGAATTTTTCTCAATGAAAATAAAATTGTATCTGTTAAACTACTGATATTTCAGGATTCATTGGTCACCAAAGCAAAACACAGCTTTTTCTGAATAATGAATTGGATATCTTTATCTTCAAAAAGATTTATAAGTTAAGAGAAGAGATTAGCTTAATTTTTTATGATCTCTTTTCTCAAATATTGTAGAATGGATAAGTAGCAATACTTACAATTCAAGTCAAATTTAACCTTTTTTTTCTGTGTAATACTCTACACTAATCAAAGTATTGTTAACACCATCTTTTTTCCCCTTGCCTAATTCTATGACCATGCTGAAGAAAGTTATGCAATTGTACACTAGAGGGTGGCTACAACAATTATAAACTCATGTGCGGCCTTATTTTTCAAAACTTATTTTTTTAAATAAAATTTTATTAGTATATATAATCCAAACATGAACAGACATAAGTAATAAGTGTATAGTAAAATTTATGAATTTACAAAGCAGATATGCATATCAGCATACAAGTCTCCCATACATATCCCTTTGGCCAACAGCTTGCCTTGTTGTAAAACAATTGTTACAAACTATGAAAGATTATCATCAAAATATTATTTGTCCTGATACATCATCCACTACTGGATATACTGTTATACAGTCCCATACTTCATAAAATCCATTCAAAGCATACATTCAGTGGATCTCATTTTCATCACAGAGTTGTGCTTTCATCACCACAGTCAACTTTAGAACATTATCATTATTCTAAAAGGAAAAATCCCATACCCCTTTATATTCCCCTAATGTTATCCCTTAGTATTGAAATAATATCTTCTTGTCTTTCTTGCAAAATATTACATTATTACTGCTAACTACCATCTCAAATTTACAATAGCTGTAATTTTCCTGTGTATCACCATATTATTATCACTTGGTAAAAAAAGCATTCTTTATTTATTAACAATAATTCTAAGACAGAATAATATTGAGGGAATATTAGGGTTATCAGATATCAAACGGTATTGTAGATGAATGCAATTATATGATGTGTTAAATGTCAAATTACTAAAGAGATAAGTGAAACAGAATAGAATATTGATATTGACCAAAACACATTTGATTATCATCTGGAACAAGAGAAGCTAAGATGTGGAAAAAAAAAACAAGGATGTCCACCATTACCACTCTTAATTAACTTTGTATTAGAAATATTTGCTCAAGCACTTAGGCAAGAAAAATAAGCAAAGTTATCCAAATTGGGAAGGAAGAAGTAAAACTTTCATTATTTGCAAATGACATATACTAAATGTAGAAAGCCCCCAAAAAACTACAGCAAAGTTCCTAGAGCTGATAAATAAGGTCAGTATTTATAGTGGCAAGCTATAAGATAACACACAAAATCAGTATCATTTCCATGCACAAATAATGAGAAATCTGAAGAGAAAATTAAGGAAAAAAAATTTCATTTACAATAGAATTAAAATAATCAAATATCTAGAGAGAAACTTAACTAAGGATATAAAGTACTTTTACACAAAAAATTATGCAGCATTTTTAAAGGTAATCAAAGAAGACCTAAATAAATGTAAGAGTACTCCATGTTCATGGATTGGAAGAGTAAAAATCATTAAGATGTAGCAATTTGGCAGTTTGATGTCGTTATGAATTTCAAAAATAGATATTGGATTATGCTTTTAAACTGATCTGTTCATCTGGGCATGATTAAGTTATGATCAGGGCTTTTATTGGGCCAAGTCAGTAGAGCATTGAGCCCTGCATCTTGGTGGGTGGGGCCTAAAACATAAAAGACATGGCAAAGATCAGAGTTGGAGTTTTTTTGAGTTGTAGTTCTGAAGTTGAGTTTTAATGCTGGAGCTCAGGGAAGCAAGCACACAGAGGAGCTTGGTCATGAGGAAGGAGAGAAGGCCCTGGGATAGAGATGAGCTGTTCACTTGACAGTTCACAGCTGGCCTTGTGGAGCATGGCAAAGCCTAGAGAGCCTCATAGTGTACAGCTGACCTTGTAGAGGAAACAGAGGAGCTGAGCCCAGAGAGAAATGGAGCCCTGGGAAGAGAGGAACCCAAGAATCCTTAACCCTGGTAAACATCTGCAGCTATCTCACTCCAGCATGTCCACAACAGACTTTGGTAAAGGAAGAAACTTATGTGTTATGGCCTGGTAACTGGAAGCTTCTACTCTAAATAAATACCTTTTATAAAGACCAACTGATTTCTGGTATGTTGCATCATCACCCCTTTGGCTGACTAACACAGAATTTGGTACCAAGAGTGAGGTGGTGCTATTGCAATTACCAAAATGCTGGAATGGTTTTATAAATGGCTAAGGGGTATTTTTTGAAGGAACTGTGAGAAGCTTGATGGAAAAGGCCTACAGTGCTTTGAAGAGACTGTTCATAGTAATATGGATGTTAAAGAGACATTTTATGATGCCTTAGAAGTAAATGATGAAACTATTATTGGAAACTGGAGGAAAGGTAATCCATGTTTTAAAAGTTGCAGAGAACTTAGCAAGATTAACTTCTAGCACTTTATGGAAGACAGAATTTGATAATTGCAGACCTGAGCATTTAACTGAAGAACTTTCCAAGGTAAACTCAGAAAATGTGACTTGGCTTCTCCTTGCAGATTATATCAAAATACTAGACGGTCAAAATACACTAAGGACTGAACTCTTGGGTACAAAGAAAATGGAAATTGATTCTGGAAATTCCAAGCCTCTGGAAATCAAGCTCCCAGATGACATCCTCCCATTTGTGGACTTGCCTAAACTTGGAACTTGTAAATCAGGATTGAAAATACAGTTATCTAAGAAAAACTTGTGGAAAATCTTACTGTCTCATGGCTTGGTCGCCTGTTTCCTGCCTGCTAAATCAACAAATTTTTGAGAGAACTGTATGAACAAAACCATTGTCAGCTTGGACATAAAGAGACATTGACAAGAGAGATGGAAGGGGAAACAACGTTAATAGGAAAACCATTGAAGCAGAGATCTGGAATTAAGACATAATCTTGGGCCAAGAAAGGAGCCCCACCCATGTGTACAGAGAGGGTAAGTTACCCCAGCAGTTGAAGAGGGTGGATATTCCTACCTGATGTTCTGGGAGTTTTGCCATCCCAGGATACAGAGAGGTTGGAACCCATTCCTCAAGCATTGGGGCTGTTAAGGTCACCACCCAATAGGCCTGAGAGAGATGTGTCTGTCCCCCATGGATTAGGGAAGGTCAGGTGGTAAACTTATTGCTCTGAGAGGGTTGAGCCTGTATGCCAAAGATTAGGAGGAATGTTGTCTTCACCTCACTGTTCTACAAGACCTAAGACTCTCATCCAAAGATTGGGTAAGGTGGGGCAATCACCCCAACACTCTTGGAGGGTGAAGAACAGAGCTTGGTCGACACCCAGATGCTTGATGAGCGTGGAACCAAGAAAATGGCCATTGGGCAAGCCTGTGGAAAGGGTAGGTCCCCATGTGGCCCCAAGGAGAAGAAACCATAATCTTAAGAATCATGCTTAGACGGTGACATCTAATGAAGCATGTCCTGCAGTTTTACTGAACTGTAGAGGACTCATCACTCATGTTTAATTTCCCAATTTCTCCTTATGGTAATGAAAATGTTTATCCTTTGTCTTTCCTTTTGTGAATTGGAAGCAGGTAATTTTTTTCATAAGTTTCAGAGGTCTAGAGCAGACAGGACTTTGCCCCAAGACAAACTGTATTTCTTTAAATTAATTATGATATGATTTTGTGCTTGCATGGTTACTGATTTAAGTTTCTTTGAATATTGTAATGTATTTTTCAAATTCAGAGAGTGGAGTGTAGCAGTGTGGCAGTTTGATGTAGTTATGAATTATAAAAATAGATATTGGATTATGCTTGTAAACTGTTCTGTTCATCTTGGCATGATTAAGTTATGATCAGGGCTTTGATTGGGCCATGTCAGTAAGGCATTAAGCCCTGTACCTTGGTGCATGTGGTCTAAAAGCTAAAGGACATGGCAAAGGTCAGAGTTGGAGTTTTTTGGAGTTATGGTTCTGAAGCTGAGTTTTAATGCTGGAGACCCGGGGAAGCAAGCACACAGAGGAGCTTAGTCATGAGGAAGGAGAGAAGGCCCCAGGATTGAGTTGAACCATTTGCCTGATAGTCTACAGCTGACCTTGTAGAGGAAACAGAGGACCTGAGACTGGAGAGAAATGGAGCCCCAAGAAGAGAGGAACCCAAGAAACCTGAACCATGGTAAATATTGGCAGCTGTCTTTCTCCAACACATGGCAATGGACTTTGATGAATGAAGAAACTTACACCTTCTGGCCTGGTAACTGTGGACTTTTACCCCAAATAAATACCTTTTATAAAAACCAACTGATTTCTGGTATTTTGCATCAGCACCCATTTGGCTCACTAATACAGATGTCTATCCTACATAAAAGGATTTACATATTTAATGCAATCTAAATAAAAGCTACAAAAGCATTTTTTACTAATTGGAAAAGACAATTATTAAATTTACTAGGAATGGTAAGGGACCCAAAATAGCCAAAAAGATCTTGAAAAAGAAAAAAATGCAGGAATCATTCTACCTGACTTTAAAGCATACTACAAAGCTACAGTGGTCAAAACTGCATGGTATTGGCATCAGGATAGACATACTGACCAATGGAACCAAATTGAGAGTTCAGATATAGACCTGCACATATACAGCCAACTGTTACTCAAAAAGGCCACCAAGTCCACTCAACATAGATAGAATAATCTCTTCAACAAATGGTGCTTGGATATCCACTTCAAAAAGAATGAAAGGCAAACACCATCTCATGCCCCATATAAATATTTATTCAAGATGGATCAAAGACCTAAATAAAAAAGCCAAGATCATAAAGCTCCTAAAAGGTAATGAAGGGAAGCATCTAAGAGATCTTGTAGTATGAAATGGTTTCACAAATTTTATGCCCAAAGCATGAGCAATGAAAAAAAAATAGATAAACAGGACCTCCTTAAAGTAAAAAGCTTTTGTTCTTCAAAGGAGTGTATCAAGAAATGAAAAAGCAGCCTACTGAATGGGAGAACCTATTTGGGAAGCACTTATCAGATAAGGGTCTAATATTCAGCATATCTAAAGAAATATAACATCTTAAAAATAAAAAGACAAACAATCCATTTTAAAAATGGGTGTGAGATTTGTATAGACATTTTTCCAAAGAGGAAATACAAATGGCATAAAAGTCATGAAAACATGCTCAACATCACTACCTATTAGGGAAATGCAAGTCAAAACAATGAGATATCACCTGACATCTATTAGATTGACTACTAGTAAGAAAACAGAGAAGTACAAGTTTTGGAAAAGATGTGGAGGAATAGGAACACTCATCCACTTGTGGTGGGAATGTAGAATGGTGCATCCATTGCGGAGGATGGTTTGACAGTTCCTCAGGAATCTAAGTATTGAATTGATATATGATCCTGCAATCCCACTGCTATGAATATATACAGAATAATTGAAAGCAGGGACGTAAATAGATATATGCACACATTGGTGTGCATACATTCATCATGGTATTATTAACAATTGCCAAAATTTGGAAACAATCTATGTGTCCATCAACAGATGAATGGATAAACAAAATGTGGTATATTCAGACAATGGAATACTACTCAGCTGTGAGAAGAATGAAGTATTCACCCATGTGACAACATGGATGAATCTGAAGACCTTATTTTGAGTGAAGTAAGCCATTCACTAAAGGACAAATATTGTGTTATCTCACTGATATGAACTAAGGATATGGAATGGAATTATAGAGCTAGAGAATGAAAGATAAGTTACCAGGAGATAGAAAGGAAAAACAAAGTGGTGAGCAAATGCTCAATCTGGGCAGAATCTATCATAAGTTGGATGAGGGTGATTTGGCAGTGGATGGGGCTAATGGTGGTGCAGTAATGTGAGGGAAATTGATAGTGCTGGAGTGTGAGTGTGAATGAGTTTGGGGGCCTGGGTTGGACTATCCATGGAGCAGGGGCTAAGGCTACAGGAAGGAACAGGTGAACTCTGAGAACGTTGAAGACTGTGGTTAAGAATACAATTGTAGGATGTGGTGGGAGGTGTGGGAGGTGGGCAACATGGGAATCCCAGTGGGTTCTGTGTAATATTTTGGGTAATCTAAGCACCTCTTAAAATATATATATAACATTTTTGTAAGCAAATACATATATATGCATATATATTTATATATCATTTTGCAAATGTTTGTATGTATTGTGAGAATTTTGATTTTTACCCACAATAAAAATAAATAAAAAATTAAAAAAAAGAATACAATTGTGGGGAGTGTTCTTTTAGCAACTATGGCAGGGGAGGGTCACTGGTGCAGGGTATTGGTGGTGGGTAGATTTGTGAGGTAGGGTGTACCTGGCACAAGCCTCTGTGGAATATGAATGTGTTCATGTGGTTATAGGGTGTTTTCTCAATGGGTGGAGTGAGACACAATAACCAACAAAATATTAAACACCCATACTTGGAAGTCTTGCTACCTTCTCAAACAGAGTGACAAGAATCTGTAGAGTACATAGGCAGTCCCTACTATGATAAAACAGACCAATACACAAAGTCCTTGATATTAACACTTGTACTTATGAACTTTATCCTTGTAAAATTGAAATTTAAACTAATCATAGCCATTGCCTAGAATTACTTCCTGAAAACCTCTTTGTTACTCAAACATTATTTCTCTGTAAGCCAAATTCAGCAAATAAATTCCCAGGGATGAGCATCCCTGGCCCTAAGGAATTATTACCAAGCACCAACCAGCAATGCATTTTGAAAAAGACCTTTACCAAAGGGGGAGATGGAGTAAAATAGAAAAGAGTTTTTATAGCTAAAATATTTCAAAATGAGTTGTGAGGTCATCCCAGAGATTACACTTAGCCATGTCTCAGGTGGATCTAACTACCACAGTAAATAAAGTCTTGAACAGGGATGCTCCTGAGGGTGCTAGAGATATCTGGACAATAGGCAAAGCACACAACCCTATGAAATCAGAACCCTGTCAGTGAGCCCTATAACTGGAATATATTATAACCTATGTCCCCTATGTAAGAGTTAGTCTCATTTATAATTTCCCTACATGTAATTATTTGAATCTTTCATTTGTATCTCTAATTACCACTATAATCATTAATATGTCACAGAGATCTAAATATTTTTATATATTTATTTATTTTTTAAAAGATACTTAGATTACATAAATGTTACACAAAAAATATAGGGATTTCCATATGCCCCACCTCCCACAGCCTCCCACATAAGCATGTTTTATTAGTGTGGCACATTCATTGCAATTGATAAACACATCCTGGGGTTTTGCTATTAAGCATGGATTATAATTCACATTGTAGGCCACACTCTCTCCCACACAGTTCCACATGTTATATGATGATATAAAATGGCCTATATCTGTCATTGCAATGTCATTCAGGACAATTCCCAAGTCCCGAAAAAAACCCTGCATTACAACTGCTTTTCATTCTCTCTGACCCCAGAGCTCCAGTGGCCACTGGCTGCACATCAATGTTGTAATTTCTTCCAATGCTTGAATAACCATATGTCTATAATAGAATACAGGTAAGTCTACTCTAGTCCATAGCTCTTCCCCCCATCCTGAGGAGTTTGGGATGATGATGTGCACTCCACCCCCAAATGAGAGGGGGCTTCTATCCAATGGGGAAGATGGATGGGATTATTCTGCATGCAGCTGCAGACTCTCTCCCTTCCCTGGGACAGCCGTTGTCCATCATAGTCTCCCTGCCAGTTTCCCCTGGGTGAGTCCAATGAGCTGAAGAGTAGAAGTTGCTGCTCCTCTGAGGTTCCATGCCTAACTGGCACGTGGACAGCCCAAAGACTCAAGTTTCTGCACGTACATCTACCAACTCCAGAACCAGTTATAGGCTTGATAGAAGTGACAGATGAACCACTTGCAGGGAAGATATAGTTGAGTCCACTTCTGTCACTCTCAAGAGGACAAACTCCAAAGTAGGACCCACTGGCAAGACACCAAACTCTGGAGCTATCCATCCTGAAATAGGATCTGGGTGTCTCCAGAGCCCTCAGGAGTCCCACTATTTTGGGTGATATCCACTTTGGAGTTCTATGAGATCTTACTGAGATGTGCATAAGCGTTACCTCTGGGATGAATTCCCCACTCATTTTGCAGTGTCTTAGCCATATGAACTCATTTGTCTTTACATTTTCCCCCCTTTCATTCTAGGTCTTTTTCCAGTTGCACTACCAGTTGGCACTTGGTCGCAATCTTAGGCAGGCTCATGCCCGGGAGTCATGTCCCAGCTGGGAGGAAGGTAATGCATTCATATGTTGAGTTTGGCTTAAAGAGAGGCCACATTTGAGCAACAAGGAGGCTCTCAGGATGCTACCCTTAGGCACCCCATAACAATAGGCTAACTTTCAATTTCAGGAGCAGACTCATAAGCCTAGGCATCAATATCAGGGGTGCATCAGTGGATCATCTTCCTTTGCCAGTCACTGCCCCTGTACTTGGGGGACTGCTGCTGCTCCCTTAGAGAATGTGCAGAGCTCTCCAGGATTGGATTTCAGTGTTCTCTCATTTATTAAGTGATTCTCCACCCACTGTGACAATGCCCCATGAACATTTGAGTGTTTTTATATACCTTATATTTATGCTCAGGTGAACTTCCTTCCATGCATCCCACATCCCTGACACTCTACACCAACAGTCTTCCCCACCCCAGTTGTAACCCTTCTGTAATTCAAAGCATCTTCACAGATGAAGGCATTACAGTAGCTGAACACAATTGATAGGAATATGAATAAATAATGATAAGTTTAAATGTAAGATATATAATTTTTTTTAAAGCTAGAAATAAAATTAAAAGATTGGCATATTTTAAAAAGTGAAAAATATATTTAAATAGTTTTTTAACCTTTTGCCTTTCATCACTGCAATATCTGGTGTCCAGGCTGTACTGTGGCACCTACCCCTCTCATTCCCCAGTGTCTCACTATTTTTCATTTTGTTT
Source organism: Tolypeutes matacus (assembly GCA_026826555.1). Taxonomy (NCBI): domain Eukaryota; kingdom Metazoa; phylum Chordata; class Mammalia; order Cingulata; family Chlamyphoridae; genus Tolypeutes; species Tolypeutes matacus. The sequence goes on from JAKSZT010031697.1 coordinate 676,749, forward strand.
GCAAAGAAGTTTTAGGTCACAGCAAAGTCACACACAGAATACAGTAGACTCTAATATACTCAACATCCTCCCCCTTCCTCCCCCCCCCATATTAATACCTTTTTATATGTGGATGGTAGCATTGTTATAACTGATATACAAATAGTGAAACATGCCTACAAAACATTGTTAATGGTTTACACTATGGTTTACATTTTAGCCCATACTCTTTTATCAATTTTGATGATATTTACCATGTCCTGTGTCCATCACTGCACGGTAATGAAGAACATTTCCTCAGACACTAAAGACCCCCTGTTTAATCTTTTCTCTTCCACCCACCCCATCCACCCGGGCCCACAATAATCCCCTGGCTTGACACGTTGGATGACAAGATTCATAGTTACGTGCAAAAAGAGGTCTTGACACACTGGTTTGTCCTCCCCTATTAGGAACCATGTTGCTCTTGAGAGATTCATGCTTGTCTATTTCTGAACAGATCAGTGCTCCCAAAGATGGGAGTACACCTCCTTCCTGCTCATTACGTGGGTCTCCACCCACTGATACAACACATTATGACAGAATGAACACTCAAATGCTCCCTAGAAGCCTGCTCTGGTGCTCCCTGTCCCATACGCCTCCCCAACCAAAACCCTAAACCAGTGACCCTTCCTTGTCATTTTTCTATAAGAGCATTCCCACCTCTGTACTTTCAACCTCATACCCACAAATACCCAGTGTTCACCTGGTGCTTTTCCAACCCTTCCCCCAGTATCCTGGACCTTCTAACCCACCCTTCCCAATCTACCCACCTGTCAAACCTGCACCACCAATCCAATAATATCATTACCCTCCTGACCTATCCCTTCAATACACAACTATGCTCTATCACTTTACCATAGAATACATCCATACGGGTGATGGCTCACAACCATCTCTTCTCTTTCTATTTCTTGTAAACCTATCTTATAGACAATAGCTCTCTGAGACTGTTCATTTTCCTTAATTCATACCAGGGAGGTCATGTACTGTTCATCCTTCAATGCCTGGCTTACTTCACTCAACATAAGATCTTCAAGATTCATCCATGTTATACCATGTGTTAGCACTTTATTCCTTATTACAGCTAATTAGTATTCCATTGTATGTAGATACCATATTTTGTTTATCTATTCATCTGTTGATGGCACCTTTTGGCAATAGTGAACAATGCTGCTATGAATATTGGTGTGCATATATCTGTTCATGTCTTTGCTTTCAGTTCTTCTAACAGTGGCATTGCTGGATCATAAGGAAGTTCTATAGTTTGTTTTTTCAGGAACCATCAAACTGTCCTCCATAGTGGCTGGACTAGCAGTGGATAAGCGTTCCAACTCCTCCACACCCTCTCCAACACTTATAGTCTGCTGTTTTTTTAATAGCCCCCATTCTAATGGGTGTAAGATGGTATATCATTGTAGTTTTGATTTCCATTTCCCTAATAGATATCAAGCATCTTTTCATTTGCATTTTAGCCATTTGTATTTCTTCCTTGGAGAAATGTCTTTTCTGGCAGCTTGCCCATTTTTTAAATGGGTTGTTTGTCTTTTAATTTTTGAGGTGTAGGATTTCTTTATATACACAGGATGTTAGGCTCTTATCAGATATATGGTGGCCAAATGTTTTTTCCCCTTGGGTAGGCTGCCTTTTTACTTTCTTGATAACGTCCTTTGAAGTGCAGAAGTTTTTATTTGTGAGGAGATCCCATTTATCTATTTTTTTTCTTTTGCTGCTTGTGCTTTGGGTGTGAAGTTCATGAAACCATTTCCTATTACAAGGTCCTGTATTTGTTTCCCTACATTATCTTCCAAGTTCTTTATTGTCTTCAGTCTTACATTTAGATCTTTGATGCATCTTGAGTTGATTTCTGTATAAGATGTGAGATGGTGTTCCTCTCTCATTCTTTTGGATATGTATATCCAGTTCTCCAAGCACCATTTGCTCAAGAGGTCATTCTCTCCCAACTGAGGGGGCTTGGTGGCCTTGCTGAATATCAGATGACTGTATAGGGGAGGATCTATATCAGAACTCTTAATTCGGTTCCATTGGTCAGTTTGTCTACCCTTGTGATGATACCATGCAGTTTTGACCACTGTAGCTTTGTAGTATGTTTTAAAGTCAGTTAGTTTGATACCTCCAAATTCATTTTTCTTTTTCAGTATGTCTTTGGAGATTCAGGGCCTCTTACTCTCCCAAATAAATTTTATAGTAAGTTTTTCCAATTCATTAAAAAATACTATGTTAATTTTTATTGGGATTGCATTAAATCTGTAGATTAGTTTGGGTAGGATAGACATCTTGATGATATTTAGTCTTCCTATCAATGAACAGTGAATATTTTTCCATTTATTTGTCTTCTTTGATTTCCTTTCACAGTGTTGTGTAGTTTTTTGTATATATGTCCTTTACATATCTAGTTAAATGTATTCCTAGGTATTTGATTCTTTTAGTTACTAGTGTAAATGATATTATTTTCTTGATTTTCTCTTCAGATTGCTTGTCATTGGTGTACTGAAATGCTATTGATTTTTGAGCATTGATCTTATAGCCTGGGACTTTACCGAACTGCTTTATAAGTTCTAGAAACTGTTGTAGATTTCTCAGGGCTTTCTATGTATAGGATCATGATGTCTTCAAATAATGAAATTTTTACTTTTTCTTTTCTGATTTGGATGCCTTATATAACTTTTTCTTGCTTCACTGCTTGAGGAAGTACTTCTAAGGCAATGTTAAATAGGAACGGTGATAATGGGCATCCTTGTCTTGTTCGCAATCTTAGAGGGAAAGCTTTTAGGATTTCACCATTGAAGATGATGTTGGCTCTGGGTTTTTCATATATACCCTTTATCATGTTCAGAAAGTTTCCTTCTATTCTTATATTTTGCAGTGCTTTTATCAGGAAAGAGTGCTATATTTTATCACATGCTTTTTCTGCATCTATAGAGATGATCATGTGATTTTTTTTCTTTCAATCGGTTTATGTGGTGTATTACACTGATTGATTTTCTTATGCTGGACCATCCTTGCATACGTGGGATGGAATCCACTTGGTCATGGTATATAATTCATTTGATATGTTGTTGAATGTGATTAAAAACTATTTTGTTGGGGATTTTAGCCAGTAGGTTCATTAGAGAGATTGGTCTGTAATTTTCCTTTCATGTGGTATCTTTGTTTGTCTTTGTTATTAGGGTAATATTGGCATCATAGAATGATTTAGGCAATGATCATTCTACTTCAATTTTTTGGAAGAGCTCAAGCAGGAATGGTGCTGGCTCTTTCTGGAATGTTTGATAGAATTCACCTGTGAAGCCATTTGGTCCTCGGGCTCTTCTTATTTGGGAGGTTTTTGATGACAGAGTCTATCCCTTTACTTGTAATTGGACTGTTGATTTCATCGATTTCTTCTTTTTTCACTGTAGGTTGCTTGTGATTTTCCAGGAATTTGTCCATTTCCTCTATATTATCATTCTTGTTGGCATATACTTTTTCAATTTATCCTGTTATGATATTCTTTATTTCTGGGCATCATGTGTGATACCCCCTACCTCATTTCTTATTTTGTGTATGTGTATATGCTTTCTCTTTTTCTTTGTTAGTCTGGCTAAGGGCCTATAAATTTTATTGATCTTTTTGAAGAACCAACTTTTGGTTTTGTTAATTTTTTCTAGTGCTTTTTTATTTTCTATTTCATTTAGTTCTACTCTAACTTTTGTTATTTCCTTCTATTTCCTTTGAGGTTTTTGTTTTTGTTTTTCCAATTCCTCCAGGTGTGTAGTTAGATTTTCAATTTTAGCTCTTTCTTCTTTTATGATATACACATTTATGGCTATGAATTTCCCTCTCAGCACAGCTTTGGCTGCATCCCACAGGTTTTGATAGGTTGTGCTGTCCTTTTCATTTGTTTCAAGGAAATCCTTTCAGATTTCCTCCTTGACCCACTGGTTTTCTAAGGGTATGTTATTTACCTCCTATATCTTTGTGTCCAAGGTGGTTCTCTGGCCCTTAATGATTTCCAATTTCATTCCATTGTGGTCAGATAAAATACTTTGTATAATCTCAAACTTTCTGAATTCATTGGGAGTTGTCCTGTGGCCTACCATGTGTTCTATCTTGGAGTATGTTCCATGTGCTCTTGAGAAGAATGTATATCACACTGTATTTCTCTGTAGCATTCTCTATATATCTATTATGTCCAGATCCTCTAATGTATTATTCAGAGTCTTTGTTTCTTTATTGATTCTCTTTCTAGATGTTCTGTCTAATGGTGATAATTGTGTAAGTCCCCCAGTATAATTGTAGAGGCATGTATGTCTCCACTTAGTCTTTCCAGTGTTTGTCGCATGTATTTTGAGGCACCCTGATTAAGTGCATAAATGTTTATGATTGTTCTTTCTTCTTGAAAACTTACCCCTCTTACTAATATATAGTGTCCATCTCTGTCTCTTACAATAGTTTGGCATTTATATCCTATTTTGTCCAATATTAGTATAGCTACTCCCACCCTTTTTTGGTTGTTGTTTGCTTGTAAAATTGTTTTCCAGCCATTCACTTTCAGCCTCCTTGAATTCCTGGGTCCAAGGTGGGTTTCTTGTAGATAACATATAACTGGGTCCTATTTCCTTATCCATTCTGTCAATCTGTGTCTCTTGACTGGTATGTTTAAACCATTAACATTCAGTGTTATTACTCTAATGGAATTTCTTACATCAGCCATATATTCTTGGGGTTTATGTAAGTCATATGTTGTTTTTGTTTCTCTTTTTGTCTTTTTAGTTGTTCTTACACTCTCCTCCAACTTTCTTTCTCCTGTTTTTTTCCTTTCAATCTGCAGAACTTCCTTTAGTATTTCTTGAAGGGCAGGTTTCTTATTGGCATACTTTCTTAATTTCTGTTTCTTTGAGAATATTTTGAACTCTCCATCATTTTTTAATGCCAGCTTTGCTGGATAGAGAATTCATGGCTGAAAGTTTTTTTCTTTTAGTACCTTGATTATGTTATACCAATGTCTTCTTGCCTCCATGGTTTCAGATGTCAAATCAGCACTTAAACTTATTGAGCTTCCCTTGTATGTGATGGTTCTCTTTTCTCTTGATACCTTGAGTATTTTCTTTTTGTCTTGGGCATTGGACATTTTGACAAGTATATGTCTTAGAGAAGACCTGTTAGGATTTATACTGTTTTGGGTATGCACTGTTTCCTGGACATCTATGTCCATCTCCTTCAATACGGTTTGGAAATTTTCAGACATTATTTCCTTCAACACTCCTTCTGTCCCCTTTTCCTTCTCTTCTCCCTCTGGGATGCTTATAATGAATATTTTTGTGCATTTTGTGTTGTCATTTAAATCCATAAGTCCCTTTTGGATTTTTTCCATCTTTTAATCTATCTGTTCTACTATCTGTTTGATTTCAGGTGTATTGTCTTACACATCACTAATTCTTTATTCTGCTTGTTCAAATCTGGTGCTATGTGATTCCAGTGTCTTTTTGATTTCTTGGATTGCGCTGTTCATACTTATCATATCCATTATCTTTTTACGTATGTTTACAATTTCTTCAGTATGTTCCCCCAGTGTCTTTTTAATATCCTTAATCTTTTTCTTCACTTCATTAACTTGGACCTTGACATTTGTTTGAACAGCTTTTATAATTTTTTCGATGTTCTACATCTCTTCCTTGTTTTTTAGTTTTTTCATTGGACTGGTCCATGTCTTCCTGTTTCTTAGTATGGTTTGTAATTTTTTCTTACCCTCTTGTCATCTTTTTATCTTGATGGGTTTATTCAGTTGATTAGCTTCCCTCTCTGCTCTAGAATTTTGTTTAGCTACTGGGTTTTTTTGTGTGTTAAGTTTTCCCTTTGACACTTTGTCCTTCTTGTTCTATTTCCTTGCTGTTTTCTATGTTCCCTTGAAGGAAAATTATTAGAGTCCAAGAATTCAAATGAGGTAAGAAAAGAAAAATGATAATAGAAATAATAGTAAAAGTTAGAAGAGAGGCCAGATAAGACTTAGTAAAATGAAAAATTAACTCATGTAAGCAGTGTAGAGTAATAGGAATAAAAAAGTGGTGTACTTACTATAGAATGGGAAACTAAATAGAGAAACAAATATAGAATGATTTAAAAGGCCAGAATTATGAGGAGAGAGAGAAAGAAAGGCCAGAAAGAAAAAACTTAACAAAAATTTTAAAAAGATAATAGAATAAACAAGTTAGAAATCAAAACCAGTAAAGTTGAGTACTTACCAAAAATAGGTGGAATATAAGGACCTCAACATAAAGCAGAAGATAGAAAGTGAAGGAAGGAAAATAGGTAGCATTGGTAGACAAAATCAGTATACACAGAAAATGGGAAATCAAGGAAGGAGAAGCACAGCAAAGAAGAAACAAGCTGGCAGCACCTAATTAAAAAAAATGGCAGGGGGTGGAGATTAAAGAAAAACAAGAAACAAAACAAAACCAACACCAAAATAAGCAAAAAAATACCCCAAACAAACACACAAGCAAGCAGTCAAACAAAGCTAAGGAAGAACAGTGTTCCTTCTTGGGTCCTTGTGGAGCCTATCAGGCTGCCTTTGTTCATCAATCAATTACTTTTCAGGCTTCTCTCTGCAGGTTTTGAGGTGGGGGGTTAGTGAGAAACCTAAGTTAAATTTTTTAAGTAACTTTTTTTTTTTGTCTTTTGTTTTTGGAAATATAAGGGACCCAAAAGAAGCTAGTACAAAAATAATGTCTATGTATTCCATGGCCTTTGGTATCAGCTGGATGTTAAATATCCCTGTGGATCACCACTCTTAGAGGAGTAGAGAATTGATCCAGGAACCTCCTACACTGAAGGCAGAAATTCCTCCACTGAGCTACCCAGCCAAATGGGTCAGCCAGCTCTTCAGAAGACTATTCAGTCACATTCCACTGGGCAGAGCTTATTCTCTTAGGACAGCTATATTCAGCAGACTGTATGAGCAGATCCCCCCTCCCCTCTCATGGTCACATTGAGTTTCCCTTTGAAATCCAAATGGGTCCCTAATGATTAAGTACACCACATGGAAGTGATTTTTCAAGCTTTTCTAGACCATCCCCTCCTCCCAGGGTTCCCTAAATAGGCTCTTGAAAACTAATTAAGCTCTGTCCACTGCCTGACTCCCTTAGGGTAGTTGAAATTTTTATAGTCCTCGGTGTGGAACTATGAAATTGGCTGACTCCACCATCTCTCAGGACACTCCTTTGTGTCCCAGGGCAGTTAGGTAAATCAGCCTTCCTCAGCAGATTCACCTCTCCCTTCAGCCTGGTGCCACTTTGAGCCAGTTGGTGTGCTCTCCAAAGCTGTAAGTGTGTGCAGGCAACCAAATGCACAGAAAGGAAACACTTCTCCTCCCCTTGCCAGAAACCTCCCACTCTTGGAGAATTCCCCCTTTCACTGGGTGGCCAGTGGTAGTCGGGGCTCACCCTGGCTCTTTGTACCGAGCATGGGGCTTAGACATCTGTGATTTCCATGGGGCTAAAAATTCATTGTTTTATCTTGAGGAATCTATCTCTCTGTCTAGCTCCCTCCAGATCAATGCCCCAAAAGGTCTTGCTCCGTGGGATCCCTGAACAGCTCACTCAGGCTGGATCCTGTCCCCAGTCAGCTGTCTTTTGCAAGAGAGATGGTGAGTGCCCACTTAAACCAATGCCATCTTTCCCCTGACTCCTAAATCTTTGTCTTCTTCTTATGCCGGTTGAGCTCTGAATCTGAACTGATTTGTAGCCAATTCCTAATCCCCAGTTCTTCAGACTCACCCAGGACAACTAATCAAATAATGATGATGGACAACCCTCATCCTCCAAAACAAAATGTTTCTACTACTGCAAGCAAAACATTTCTTTCCATTTGATCCATACGATCTAAGGCCCCTTTCATTCTGAAGCAGAATGGGTATCACCATTCCCAAGGTCTCAAGATTAACGAATATACAAACATAAGAGGGGAATGGAATAATGGACCAAAGGAGACTTTTTGTTATGGTAGAATCAGAAGATCTTATAACATTGATACAAAGGCAACTGTTACCACAAGTTCTGAACAGAGGAGGTAGGAGGAATAAGGTGAACATAGGGCATTTTTAGGACATTGGCATTGTTCTTTGTGATCTTTCAGTAATTGATACAGGTCATTATTTATCTTTTCCAAAATCTATATAATTGTACAGTGCAAAGTGTAAGCCATACGGTAAACTACAGACCTTGGTTAATAGCAATGCTTCAATATTTGTTCATCAACTTTAACAAATGTATCACAGTAATATAAGATGTTATTAATAGGGGAAAATGTGAGGAAAGGAGGGTTTGTGGATATGGGAATCCCCTATACTTTTGATGTAACTTTTTTGTAACATGAAACTTTTTAAAAAAATGTGTGTTACATGAAAAAAAACACTTTTGAGAATTTAGTATACTATAACCTTGTGATTTCAGAAATGGTAAAAAGATAAAAGTGAATAACTAGAAAGCAGACCTGAGAGGGAAGTTCATAGCCATAAATTCATATATTAAAAAAGAAGAAAGAGTTAAAATTGAAGACCTAACTGCACACTTGGAGAAATTGGAAAAACAACAACAAACTAATCCTAAAGGAAGTAGAAAACAGGAAATAACCAAGATTAGAGCAGAACTAAATGAAATAGAGAATAAGAAAGCACTGGAAACAATAACCAAAACCAAAAGCTGGTTCTTCAAGAATATCAACAAAATTGACAAACCCTTAGCCAGAATAACAAAGAAAAAGAGAGAACAGATGCAAATACCTAAAATAAGGAATGAGCAAGGTGATATCACTACTGACCCCACAGAAATAAAGAGTATCATAAGAAGATACTTTGAAAAATTATATGCCAACAAGAATGACAATTTAGAGAAAATGGACAAGTTTCTAGAAACCCACAAACAGCCGACATTGATGAAAGAAGAAATAGATTAACTCAACAGCCCAATTACAAGTAAAGAGATAGACTCAGTCATTAAAACCCTCCCAACTAAGAAGAGTTCAGGACCAGATGGCTTCACAGCTGAATTCTACCAAACATTCCGGAAAGAACTAACACCAATTCTACTTAAGCTCTTCCAAAAAATAGAAGTAGAAGGAATATTACCTAACTCATTCTATGATGCCAAAATTACCCTAATACCAAAACCAAACAAAGATACCACAAGAAAGGAAAATTACAGACCAATTTCTCTAATGAACCTAGATGCTAAAATCCTTAACAAAATACTTGCTAATCACATTCAACAACATATCAAAAGGATTATAGACCATGACGAAGAGGGTTTCATCCCAGGTATGCAAGGATGGTTCAATATAAGAAAATCAATGTAATACACCACATAAACAAACTGAAAGAAAAAAAATCACATAATCATCTCCATAGATGCAGAAAAAGCATTCGACAAAATACAGCACTCTTTCCTCATAAAAACACTACAAAAGATAGGAATAGATGGAAAATCTCTGAAAATGATAAAGGGTATATATGAAAAACCCAAAGCTAACATCATTTACAATGGTGAAATCCTAAAAGCCTTTCCTCTGAGATCGGTAACAAGACAAGGATGCCACTATCACCACTCCTATTTAACATTGTCTTAGAAGTACTTCCTCAAGCACTGAGACAAGAAAAGGACATAAAAGGCATCCAGATTGGAAAAGAAGAAGTAAAAATTTCATTATTTCCAGATGACATGATCCTATACATAGAAAATCCTGAGAAATCGACAACAAGGCTTCTAGAACTTATAAAGGAGTTCAGTAATGTTGCAGGCTATAAGATCAATGCTCAAAAATCAGTAGCATTTCTGTACACCAATAACCAGCAAACTGAGGAGGAAATCAGGAAAAAAATACCATTTACAATAGTAAACAAAAGAATCAAATACCTAGGAATAAATTTAACTAAAGATGTAAAGGACTTATATACAGAATACTACACAATACTCTTAAAGGAAATCAAAGAAGTCTTAAATAAATGAATATATTCCCTGTTCATGGATAGGAAGACTAAACATCATCAAGATGTCTATCCTACCCAAACTAATCTACAGATTTAATGCAATCCCAATAAAAGTCAACACTATATTTTTTAAGGAACTGGAAAAACTAACCACAAAATATATTTGGAGAGGCAAGAGGCCCCGAATTGCCAAAGATATATTAAAAAAGAAAAACGAAGTTGCAGGTATCACATTACTTGACTTTAAAACATACTACAAAGCTACAGTGATCAAAACTGCATGGTATTGGCACAAGGATAGACCTACTGACCAATGGAATCAGATTGAGAGTTCTAATATAGATCCTCGCATATACAGTCATCTGATATTTGACAAGGCCATGAAACCCTCTCAGTTGGGAGAGAGTGGCCTCTTTAACAAGTGGTGCTTGGAGAACTGGATATCCATATCCAAAAGAATGAGAGAAGAATACCATCTCACACCTTATACAAAAATCAACTCAAGATGGATCAAAGATCTAAATATAAGAGCCAAAACCACAAAAACCTTGGAAGATAATGTAGGGAAGCATCTACAGGACCTTGTAATAGGAAATGGTTTCATGAACTTCACAGCCAAAGCACGAACAGCAAGAGAAAAAATTGATAAATGGGATCTCCTCAAAATTAAAAACTTCTGCACCTCTAAGGATGTTATTAAGAAAATAAAAAGGCAACCTACCCAATGGGAAAAAATATTCGGCAACCATATATCTGATAGGAGCCTAATATCCTGCATATATAAAGAAATCCTTCACTTCGAAAATAAAAGGACAAACAACCCATAAAAAAAATGGTCAAGTGACCTGAAAAGACACTTCTCCAAGGAAGAAATACAAATGGCTAAAAAGCACATGAAAAAATGCTCAACATCACTTGCTATCAGGGAAATGCAAATCAAAACTACAATGAGATACCATCTTACACGCATCAGAATGGCAGCTATTAAAAAAAAAGGAGACACTAAATTTTGGAGAGGATGTGGAGGAATAGGAACCCTCATCCACTGCTGGTGGGACTGTGGTATGGTCCAGCCACACTTTGGCGGTTCCTCATAAAACTAGCAATAGATCTTCTGTATGATCCGGCAATTCCACTGCTGTGTATATACCCAGAAGAACTGAAAACAAAAATGCAAACAGATATATGTACACCAATGTTCATAGCAACATTGTTCACCATTGCCAAAAGTTGGAATCAGCCCCGTTGCCCATCAACAGATGAATGGATAAGCAAAATGTGGTACATACATACAATGGAATATTACTCAGCTGTAAGAAGGAACAAAGTACTAACACATGGAATAACGTGGATGAATCTTGAAGACCTTATGTTGAGTGAAGCAAGCCAGACACTGAAGGATGAACAGTATATGACCTCATTGATCTGAACTGAGGAAAGTGAGCAGTCTCTGAGAACCATTGTCTGAAAATAGGTTAATAAAGGAGAGTAAGAGAAGAGCAGGTTTTGAGCCATCACCCATATGGACATAATCTATGGTAAAGGGATAGAGTGTGGTTGCATGTTGGGGGATGGGGCAGATGAGTGGTGGTGTTCCTGGGTTTGTTGGTGCAGCACTGGGGGGTGGGTGGATTAGGAAGGGCTGGTTCAAATCCCCAGGGCATGTAACTGTGAATCTTGACATTCTATGGGTTGGGAGAGGCGGGCATCACGGGCCCTGGGGTGCTGGGGAGAAGGGAACAGTCAAGATCTAATGGGTTGTTTGGTGGTCATGGGGAAGGTTTTTCATTACCTTACAATAATGGACACAGGACATGGTAAATATCATCAAAGTTATTAAATTGTATCATCTAAATTGTAAACTATACTGTAAATCACTGACAATGTTTAGTTGCTACATTTTGCTATCTGCATAACAGTTATAACAATGCTAACAACCAAAAAAAAGGGGGGGGAGTTAATATGGGATGGGGAAGAGGGGGTGGTTTGGTATCTGGGAGTCTCCGGCACTCCGTGTGTGACTTTGCTGTGACCTAAAACTTCTTTGAAAATTAAATGAAAATTTGGGAGACAATGGGGATTGAGAGGAGGAAGGTGTCATGGCACACCAGACATCCAATAACACAGTGATAAAGGGAAGGAAAAAAGGGAAAAAAGAAAAGAGAAAGGAAAAAAAATGAATATATATATTAAAGGCATTTCCTTTGCTTTTTTGCCCATTTTTTGAATGTCCCAATCCACTAATTATATTTTATTTTGTTTTGTTCTTTGTTTGATTATTTGTTTTTTTTTTCATCTCTCTCTTTTTTTCCCCCTGAGTTTCCTTATGTTTATCTCTTGCATGTAAGCTTATCACACTTGTTTCTTTTTCCTAGTAAGTGTATTTGATTATTTTATGGACTAAATGTTCATGGAGGATTTGGATCACAGAAGGGTTACAATGGGTACTGCGGGGGATTATTGGGGGGAGGGTGTCTGGGGGGGGGTTCGTGGGGATTGGTTCAACCGAATATGCATGAAAGATATACAAAATCATTCAAAGGATCGGGGGATGGGGCATGGTCACGATGGGTGGATAATCACACAATAAATGAGGGAATCTGAATTCTTAGCCTGGAGAGCTCTGCCACAGTCTCCAAGGGAGCAGCAATAGTCCTCTGAGTGTAGGGACAGTGCCTGGCAAAATAGGATGACCCACTGATGTTTTTTTAAACTGATGACTACCCTTGTGAGTCTTTGCTCTTGTAAATGAGACTTAGCCTGCAGTTGTGGGTGCCTAAGGGTTGCCACCTGAGAGCCTCCTTGTTGCTCAAATGTGGCCTCTCTCTAAGCCAAACTCAGCATATCATTGCATTACCTTCCCCCCCAACGTGGGACATGACTCCCAGGGATGAGCCTCCCTGGCAATGAGGGATTAATACCAAGTGCCAACTGTCAACACAACTGGAAAAAGACCTTGAATAAAAGGGGGAAATGGTAAAGACAAATGAGTTCAAGTGGCTAAGAGAGTTCAAAGAGCGTCGGGATGTCATCCCAGAGGTAACTCTTATGCACACCTCAGTAGGAGCTCATAGAACATCTAAGTGCCTATCACCCCACTCAGTGGGGTTCCTGAGAGCTCCAAAGACACCCTGGTCCTATATAAGGGGGGATATCCCCAGAGACTTATGCCTTTTCAGTGGGTTCTATTTTGGAATCTGTGCTCCTGAGAGTGACAGAATTAGACTCAAATAAGTCCTTCCTGCACATGGTTCACCAATCCCTTCTATTCAAACCTATATATGATGCTGGAGTTTTTAAGTATACTTCCAGAGACTGGAGCCTCCCGCCTACCTATGTGCCAGGTGTGCATGAAATCTAGGTGGAGCTGCAACTCCTACCCTACAGCTCAATGGACTCATCCAAGTCACTTGGTGAGGAGACAACGATGGTCAATGGCCATCCCAGGGAATGGAGAGGGCCTTCACCTGCAGGCAGGATCATCCCAACCACCATATCCATGGGATATAAGCCCTCTCTCACTTGGAGTTGGAGTGGACATCACCATCCCAGTCGCCTCTGGATTGGGGGAAGAACTATGGACTAGAGTGGACTTGATGGTATTCTATTGTTCACATATGGTGATTCTAGCAATGCAAGAAATTATAACAATGAGGTGGAGCCACTGGCCAGTTGACACTTTTGGGGTAGGGAGGGGATGTGCAGTTGAAATACAGGTTCTTCTTTGGGAGTTGGAGGTTGTCCTGAGTACTGTTGTGGCAACGGATGTAGGCCATTCTAAATCAGCACACACCACTCAGAACTGAGTGGGAGAGAGTGTGGTCTACAGTGTGAACTGTGGTCTATGGTTGGTGGCAAGGTTCCAGGATGTGTAATTTCATTGAGGGTGGTGGGCCACCCTGTGGGAGATATTTGTGTGGGATGTGGTGGGAGGTGTGGGAGGTGGGCAACATGGGAATCCCAGTGGGTTCCGTGTAATATTTTGGGTAAACTAAGCACCTCTTGAAATATATGTATATATATATATATAAATAACATTTTTGTAAGCAAATACACATATATGCATATATATTTATATATCATTTTGCAAATGTTTGTATGTATTGTGAGAATTTTGATTTTTACCCATAATGAAAAAAATGAATAACTATTTTAATAAATCAACCACCAAGAATAACAATTGAAATTCAGCTATTTAACTATTCATAAGAAATGAATAAATTGAAATAAATTCCAGTTGGATAAAAATTTTTAACTATGAAATATAACAACAAAGAGTTGATCAATAATTAATTTTTTAATGGGAAATAATATTTTTGTAAGTGTAAAGGTGGGAAAGTATTTTTAAATAGCTAAAAAAGCAGCAAAAACAAAATACTGTATGAAAAGTGTGAATATAAATATTTCATCTATGGAAAGTTTATGCAGTATAAAAATGTCAAAAATCACAAGATTTAAAATAACAATCATATAAAGAATCATAAAAGGAAAAAATAGCATATCATTAACTCATAAAAATCAGTATGGATATTTGAGTAATCAAATAAATTAAGTAAATTCATCATTAGACATTTAGATGAAGAAATATAAATCATTTAAACATATTAAAAATGATCAAACTCAATTATATTGAAAAAATTTCACTTAAGGTATGCAAAAGAAATACAGTTTCCATAACTAGTCAGATTAGCCTATACTATTCATTTTTATCATAAAGATGTTGAGACTGTGGACAGTCATTTATTCTACCATACTGTGGTGAGTAGCATATTTGGTACAACCTCGAGGAGGGGATGTTGGCAATAAGTATGAACATCAACATTTTAAATGCACATACAATTTGACCCAACAATTTCTTTTCTAGGGACAAATACTTGCACATATTGAAAAAGACCTGCATTTATTATGGTATGATTTATCATAGGTACATGGCAAACTACATGAAGAAAATTGGATTCCTTTACTTTAGTTCATCTTAATGAATGAGTATTATACAGTAAGAAGATAACTGTGAATGAGTTAGCTCTATAAAGGCTGGTATGGAAATATCATCAATATCTTAAGTAGTAAAATGCAAAATAGTCAACACTCAGACATAAACATGAAGCCATACGCAGTGGCTTAGGTTGCCAAAGCTTCTAAAACAAAGTACCAGAAATGGGTTGGCTCTTATAAAGGGGATTTATATGAGTACAAGTTTATGTTTTTGAGCCTGTGAAATGTCCAAATCAAGGTACCATAAAGTTACTTTCTCATAAAAGGCAGCTACTTATGATCCTGTTGTCTGGCCATATAGTAAAGCAAGATGGTGGCTGATCTTTGCTGAGGTCTCTGACTTCCCTTCCAAGCTTCTGGATCTAACTTTATGTGATCTAAAGTCAAATTACTGTCTTCATGGTGGATGCTATGCTTATTGGCTAGCTGTTATATCTGTCCATTTTCTCCACTGGCTCTATTTAATATGTCAGAAAATTTTATTATTTGTGCTATGGATCTATTTAAAAGGAATTCTGTGACTCAGGAGAAAAAGTCTTTCCATGGTTAGAATAATTTACCATAGACCCATACAATTCTATAACTACATAAAAAGATTGCAGGGAGCAATTTTCCAGGAATTTTTTTTCTACTAATTTCGTTTTTAGCAACTTTAGAAAAGAAAAATTACTATTTAGAATTTTTGCACATTTTATTCTACAGTGTTGAGATAGCTAAACTAGCTGTTCTTAGCATTTTGAGAGGGCTTTCTATGACTTCTTTATATCATGCCACAAGCCTAGGGAAATATTCTTGAAAAAGTTATGTTAGTACTTAGGAGGACATAATTTTCTCCATGATAGGGTCAAAGATCATGGGGCATTTGATTCCTTCACATATCAACATTTATCTTCAATTTTACAATTGGAGGGTATCCAAGAAAATTTCTCACATTATTAAATTTATTGGTGTTTTCCACAAAGTAAGCATAAGTATCTATATGTAAAGATGCTGCTACAATAATGATATCATTAGAGTTAGAAACATATAACAGTGAGAAAAAAGAGACTCAAAAACCCTTATGGCACTATTGCCAGTCTAAAATAAAACATCAGTCTTGTCAGTTTGTATCAATGAAGGTGATAACGTATCATCTATTTCTTCACTTTGCTATTGCAACTTTTTCTTCCATTTATTTAATCCTCAATTTATTCTCCCTTGAAATCTGGTTATATATGTTAGAAAGTTCTTCTCCATTTTATATGTAATAATTATTTTTCAATTATTTATTATTTAGAAATTTCATTGAATGCCTATTTTGTGTCTGGGGCTCTGTTATGCACTAGTGATAAATAATGAATAAAACAGGGGAAAAAAACAGGAAAAAGGTCCTTCTAGCATTGACTTTATAATCTTGTAATAGAGTCAGATAACAAAGAAAGGAACTGATTAATAAATTAATCAAAGATTAATAAACGTATCACATAGACTGTGATAAGTGCTATTAATCCTGCCAATAGAGCCTGGAACAGAAAATAAGAGGCATATTCTTAGTTGAAGGAAGCAGAGAAGGCCTTTTCTAAAGGTGATATTTAAGCTGAGATCTAAATGAAGAGAAGTGTTGGTATATGTGGAATGGACGCAGTTGTGGAAATGTGGCCACAAGTGCATGATGGGAACACAGGTTCAAGCAAAACAGAGATTTTTAGCAAGTGATAATTTTATTTCTTATACAGCACAAAGCTCCAAAGAGATCAGGGGAAGAGATCCCATTATGGCTGGGTCCCCAGTGAGGCCAAATGCTCAGGTTAGAGTATGCAAATCTGCAGGCCTCACTTCCTGTTGTAGATGAGGGACATGTGTTGGTGTTCATACTTCTGAGAATGGGGGGGCCCTGTCAATGAGCAGAAAACTTTCAACAAGTAATCTTTGTGCCCTAGCAAACAGCTGGGGCTGGTTGAGATTTAACAACATCCCAAGGTTTAATGTCCACCTGATATTTATAATTACATACCCTAAATCATTTAATAGTGCCCTTTAAATAGACATTTGCATTTTCTCCACTTTTTCACTATCATAAAAAAATTCTGAAATAGAACCTGCAAGCATAATTCTTTGCCTATTAGTTTTTATCTACAATAGATTCCTTGGGGTAAGAAATATTAAACCTAGGGACTTGACCAATTATGAAATCCTTATTACATAGTTGAAATTCATTTGCAGAATATTTTAAAGAAAAATATGCTTTTATACTAAATCACATAGCTCTAATACTTTCTTGCTAATTTTCCATTTAAAAATATTTTACATTTTACATTTTAAATTGTACTTTTTGATATTTTAAGACATAAAAGATTCTTGATATCTCATTTTTTTCCTGAAATTGTATTGTCATTAGATTTGCCTTAAAAAAAAATGTTGTGAGTAGAACTCTTTCTTTTCTTTGTAAATGCCATTTTTATAGAATTATTTGTTGGTCATACTTCTTGCAACTATTTTCAAGTTTGTTCCATGTCTTTATATAGTTGAAGCTGTCAGATTTGTCCTATATTTCATACATTTTTGCTTGACA
Organism: Tolypeutes matacus; assembly: GCA_026826555.1. Classification (NCBI taxonomy): domain Eukaryota; kingdom Metazoa; phylum Chordata; class Mammalia; order Cingulata; family Chlamyphoridae; genus Tolypeutes; species Tolypeutes matacus. The sequence goes on from JAKSZT010031697.1 coordinate 694,298, forward strand.
ATCCCTTCCCCGTTTGGACATCAGATATATATTTATCTCATTGTTTTATATTTTTAAATAGGTTTAGGTTTTTTATAAGGTTTCAATATATATGTCTTTATTATTTCTTATGGCTTTTTCTCCCCATTTTTGGTGATAATATGTAGAAAAGACTTACACTGCTTTGATAAATATCCATTAGATTTTGAAAATCTTTTATTACTCCAAGTACTATAGGCATACTATTCTTTTCATTATTCTTTAAATGGTATCTATTTAGGATTTGACCATAATTGATACTTACTCAGCTTACCTATGTTCATCTCTTAAAGAATATTTTAAATATACCAATAAGTTTTTGAATTTATCAAATCCATATTTTTCTATTTTCTGATTGTATCTATTTCTGCATTCAAACTTTATCCTAATTAAACTGGTCATTTTTATTTAAATTCATTAGGTAAGTTCATTTACAGTCCTCCTTATTTTGTTGATTTTCTTTCTTGATAATATAATGAGAAAATATTTAAAGATAAAAATATTAATGTGTATATTCTAATATTTTCTTTCAGTAATAACTTGGAAGTATGCAGAAAATTATATTTTTACCTTTAGGATACAAACTTTGACAAAAGTGTAACAATGTTCTTCAATTCTTCCATACCCTTTGTTATTATTCCTACATTACATATGAAAAAAATTAGGCTCAGTATTACAAAGGGCCATATAAACTTCACATGGCAACTTATCAGTGAAAACAGAATAGAACAACTGTCTATTGTTAAGAATATGTTCTGTCCTATAAATTAGGGTGCTTTTGTTTCTTTAAAGTATCTGTTTTCTGAATATATTCAGGGACTATTTCATAATCTTATTCAAAATGAGTACTGAATTTCAAAATACCCCTGAAATATAAATATAACTGAAGTTATACAATAGAGAATTCAATAGTTTCAAATAATTTGGGTCTATATACATTCAATCATACTGTTTGTTTTTATTTTACAGAGGATATTATTCCTCTAGAGCTTTTTCATAAAAAATTTGTTTTTTCTTATGCAATTCTGTTTTAATATAGCATGGTATAACAGACCAGTCAGTGTGTATCACACTGAGCCTTAAATATTTATTCATTTCTGGTGATTCTAAAATCACTATATCATCCCTAATTTCACACTGAAATCACTTGAAGTTTCCTATTCACTCTGAAACAAGGTAAAATTAATAAAGATAACTAAATGTGCAGTTAGCCTTATCACCTGGTGTAATGATCATGAAATGCCAGGTATTAGGCACTGATATTTCATGTCTCTGCTCCTCTCTACAAGCTTCTTTTTTTAATATATATTTTTTATTTTTAAAAGTTACTTAGATTACATAAATGTTACACAAAAAAAATAAGGATTCCCATATGCTCCACTTCCAACACCTCCCACACCCTCCCACATAAACATCCTTCATTAGTGTGGCACATTCATTGTAGTTGATAAATGCATCCTGAGGCTTTGCCACTGGGCATGGACTATAGTTCACAAGTCTATACTGTCTCCCACTGCATGTTATGGGACAATATAAAATGGCCTATATCTGTCATTGCAATGTCATTCAGGGCAATTCCCAAGCCCCCCAAAAGCCCCCATATTACAACAGTTTTTCCCTCTCCCTGCCCCAGAGCTTCCAGTGGTTACTGCCTCCACATCAATGTTGTAATTTTTTCCAGTGCTAGAATCACAATATGTTGTACAAGCTTCTTTTTATTCCTTTTTCTAGGGGAGAAAATATTATAGAAGTGATTGGAAAGGCTCCCTTGATGTACAATTGGAAGAGATGTGCCTTGCATTACAACAGTTATAAAATCACACTCTGCACGTGTGTGTGTGTGTGTGTGTGTGTGTGTACAGAAGGGGGTCTATGCATTCAATATGTGACTAATAAAATGACCCATCTTTAAGGCTGGGATTTATCTTCTTGGGAGTTTCCATTAATCTTACATGAAACATAATCTTGACAGATATATCATTTGCTTGACCAAAATTTACCTATCACCATTGCAAATCCTTTTGCTATTTGTACATAAATTTTTTATTCAAGTGTCAAATTGGATTCATGAAGAAATCAACAACATGACAGATTTCAATCTACTCAGTCTGATAAAAAATTGAGACATCTAGAAATTTTTGTTTCTTATATTTACAGTCATCTACTTTCTCACCCTGACAGGCACCCTACTCATTACAGTGGCAATCACCTCCAGCCCAGCCCTGGGATGCTCCATGTAATTATTTTTTTTTATTTTTCTTATCTTTCATATATCTCTGTTCCTCATCTACCATTGACTCCAAAGTGATATTTGTTTCACTTACTCAGAATAAAACCATCTCCTTCAGTGGGTGCATGATGAAGCTCTTTGTGGAACATTTTTTGTGGGAGTTGAGATCCTCCTGCTCCTGGTGATGGCCTATGACAACTATGTGGCCATCTGCAGACCCCTGCATTACATGATCACAATGAACTGGTGGATATGTGGCCTCCTGGTGGCCATGTCCTGGGCTGGAAGATTTCTTCTTTTCCTGAATCAAATCATTTTCATTGTGTGGTTAACCTTTTGTGTCCCTAATGTCCTTGACCATTTTATGTGAGAGTTTTACCCTCTACTGAAAATCTCCCACATTGACCCACACACATCTTTCAACTCTTTGTTGTTGCCAACAGTAGGCTGCTGTGCATGCTCAGTTTTCCTATTCTTATCACCTCCTATGCCTTTATTCTTTGCTCCCTTAGAACTTACAGCACTGAAGGACAATTAAAGGCTCTCTCTATTGCTGCCTCCCATATTACTGTAGTCATCTTACCCTTTGTGCCCCATATACTTGTGTATATGTTCCTTGAGTACATTCCCCATTGATAAAGTGGTGGCTGTATATTATACCACAGTAAAACCCATGTTAAAACTTTTAGTCTCACGCTAAGAAATGTAGAGATGAAAAGTGTCATGGTAAAGCTCTGGACACAAAAAGTGAACTTGGCTAAAAACGAATGTGAATAAACAAGATGAAACGAAATTTTTTCATATGTCAACAAATGTGGCTAATACACATGGTAGTCTTGTGATCAGAATTTGTAGGTTAAAGTATATTATATCCCTTTGCTATCTTTCTTAAATATTATTACTTGATGAAATAATGACTAAGTCACTTCCAAACAGGAACTTCCTTGCATTTAAAAATTATTTGTAAAAGAGACATTCTAACTGACATAAAATTATCATAATGTTTGGATAAATCCATGGTTTATTAATCAGTGGAAAAATACTTTGCAAGCATCTAGGTATATATTTTATAATAGATAAAGTACTTAAATATTTAAACACAAAGTATGATGGATAAATTATTTTGTTGAAAATTTGTGGTTCTAATGCCAACTGCTAAAGTCATGATAGACTTATTGTTTTGAGAGATAGGGATAAATGAATGGATATGGAAATGAAAGAAAGTCCTAAGGCAGGACTCATCCCAAAATTAATGTTGCTGTGTTGCATGACTTGAGCAAGCACTATTTACATAGTAATCTGGGAGGATTTTTCCAAGAGTCAATGATTTTCTCTGGCTAAAGCCAAAGAGGGATATATAATTATTCCAGGTCCTACCATAGAGCAAACTTGTACATGAAATACCCAGATAGAAGATATATGTGGAGAAAATTTTCTTTCAAAAACAGCTTACACAGCCCTTCACCTGCAAAATAACTTTTATTGGATGGATTTGTGACTTTCTTAATAGGGCCAGAAGAAAAAAGGAATAAAAGAAGCTGGCACAAAGACAGGGTTTATCATATCTGAGTATTCACGTTAGAGTCTGTACTTTGAAATTTTAATAGAAAATTGCCTATCAATTGCAGTTATGAACTCCAATGTGAACTTGGTCTTCAAAGCCTATTGAGCAATTTTTTGACTGCTCTAGACATTTCCAACTCCTATCACTTGCAAACAAATGAGATGGGAATTCCTTTGAGATGTAGGCACATTACAACTAGAAGAGAAATTCTCCAAATAAAAGAAGATCCAGATCAAAACCAGAAAGACTAATATTCAAAAGTTAAGTAAATGATTCATTCCAAATGTCTGCTGAGCTTAGTGACTACTACTAGTTTTTAGGCTTTGAATTAACACATAGTATTCCATAGCCAAGCTAAATCTTATTAAAATAAAATATATATATTACAGAAAGACTAATATTCAATAGTTAAGTAAATGATTCATTCCAAATGAGAAATTAGTTTATTTTCAATGGCGGATCTGGCATTTGTTGATCACCAAATATCCATGTGTTCCCATCATATTTTTAGATCTCTTGTATTTAAGTAAGACCATGTGCCTTGATCACAGAAGTGATGGGTGCCACACTCAGTGTGAACTATTGAGGAGAAAATGTGCTACTATCCAACTATATTTCACTTTGTTTAACCAAGCATAGAAGGCTGAATTAAAATGAAAGGACTACACAAATGCAATATAGTAACCTGGATTACTGAGTATCTCCAAGATAGATAACTGCCTTACAGGATCACCAATGTTCAGAGGATTTTACCTGATCAGGAAATAAAATTGAATGTCATCAGTCAAGGATATTTCATGATTCATTTTCTTATGACACATATGTACCTTATTCTGACTAATGCATTAATAAATTCACCTTTACAAAGACCTGTAAGTATTAATAAGATAACAGATTAGCACAGATTTTGCATTATCTTAAGTCTCAAATAGGGTAGAATGGATAAATAGCAATCATTACAAAACAAAATCCAATTAGTGTTTCTTGCTGTTTCAGTGTAACACACTGCCCCAAATGAAGTATTTAAACCATAAATTTAGATATCATCTTTTTTCCCTTCCAAATATAGAGACCAATGCTGTAAAAAACTATACAATCACAGAAAAGGGATAGTGACAATTATGAATTTCAATATGAATTTGGTCTTTAAAACCTCTTGAGCAAATTTTTTATTGTTCCACAGTTCCCACTCCTATACATTCTTCTCAGCATATACTCCTATTTAGTGTCAAGTACCTGTCATCCATATCATACAAATTGTCCTTTCATATTGAAAAGTGACGACTCATCCTACTTGTTAGGGAGAGAGAGACCAACACAGCATCATACTCTCATCCTCAAGCCTCTACATCCATAAATGTCTTTAGAAATCTTTTTTACCTTTATGCCTTCTGGTCCCATGTGTAGAACACATGCAGGGCTTCTATATAATTTTAATAGGTCAACATCCTTTTGACATGCAGCTCCTTCCTTTCTCTTCAGAAATATTCCTTCTAGTGCCAATCACCATAGTACCCCAAAAATGTTTACAAGCAATGTACAAGAAGTAAAAGAAAAGGGGAGGGGATTAAAATCCAGATCATATCGTCTGTATGTTAATGAAAGTTAAGTTCAGTGTTACAGTTAGAGCTACATTTAGAGATATAGATAGAACTTCAGTTAGAGTTAGAACTAGAGTTACAGCTCAAGTTAGAAATAGAGTTGCAGTTGTTAGAGTTATACAGTGTCATTGCCAGGAAATTCACACTAGGGTTAGTGTCATTTGTCTCTGCTGACATCCTCTTACAGAGACAGAACTAAAAAAAACAAAGAATCAGGTTGACAAAAAAACATGCTTTACATAAGTAAATAAGTGTTTCACTGGATTCCCAAAAGCACTCACTTCTTGATCAAAGATGTTTTCTAATGGTGCATTTTCTGTGGGTGGTGCCTACAACATGCCTCATCATCTCCTTAAGTACAGGAACATCCTGAATACAACATGCCATGTGAATTACACCAATCCAAATGAGCATCAAGACAACATCAGAGGCTGAGGGAAAGGAAATGAAAGTGGAGCCTTCTTTTCTACAAAGTTTCTTTCTCCATCTTCTAGGTATATTTTGATGAGTACCTGGTTGTGTAATTTTTTTTCACTGACTTCTGCATATAAACATATACCCTTACTCTATGCCTGATGGTTTTCATGTGTAAGGTAGAAGAAAAGGCTCAAATCCTCCAAATTTATTATGATACACTGAATCCTAGGCACTTATGTGAAAAAAGGGTTTTATATTCATGCCTTTTAAATCATCCAACTGAAGATGAAAACTGCTGAAAATCCAGTCTCCTAAGTTCTCTCAGTCAATCATTAATAAAAGGACATGCATTCTAATGGGTGTAAGATGGTATCTCATAGTAGTTTTGATTTGTATTTCACTAATAGCTAGTGATGTTGAGCATCTTTTCATGTGCTTTTTATCAATTTGTGTTTCTTCCTTGGAGAAGTGTCTTTTCAGGTCACTTGCCCATTTTTTAAATGGGTTGTCTTTTTATTTTTGAGGTATAGAATTCCTTTGTATATGCAGGATATTAGGCTCTTATCAGATATATGGCTGCCAAATATTTTCTCCTATTGGGTAGGCTGCCTTTGAGAATCCCTATACCTTTTGTGTAACATTTATGTAAACTAAGTATCTTTTAAAAAATAATAAAAAATTTTTTTAAAGGTTATGCAAAAAAGATCACATTCACACAGAATATTCAGGAGGTTTTTATTTATGATTTAATACGTAATATTTTAAATAGACTTAAGTAATATGAGAAAAATTTTATATATGTATTCATGTAGTTATCATTTTTTATTATCTTCATTCCTTTGTATAGATCCATATTTCCATCTAGAACAACTATTCACTGTGTGTTTCTGCCTGAAGGACTCCCTTTAATATATCTTGTACTACATATCTGCTACTGATGAATCCTTTTAGATTTTGCATGCATTAAAACATTTATTTTGTGTTTGAATTTGGAATATCTTCTTGCTTTGTGTGTATTATATCTAGACAAATTTTTCTTTCAGAAATTTTTCTTTCACATGGTGCTCTACTGTTTCCTTACTTGCTTTGGTTTTGACTTGAAGAATGATGTCATTCTTATCTTCTTCCCCTATACAATCATATCTTTTTCAACCTCTACCTTGAAAATAGGGCACTGAGGTACAAAGAAATTAATTTAGTAAGATGACAAAGGATTTTAAAAAATGACAACCAAGAGTGCTATATTAGTGCATATTTCTGCCATGCAAACATATTTCTCAATTTAATTTAGAAAATATTTTCCAAGTATTCCCTATGGAAAATACACTAATTTGATTATTTCAAGTTATATTTTTGCATTTCTCCCAATAACCCTGTATTATAGTTTGATAGGACCCAGTAAGTTAATTGACACATATATTGTCATATATTAGTAGGAAGAAGAATTCCAAATAAAATGTAAGGTTATTTCTTTGATAAAGTCTTCTAGGATTTTAGCATAGCCCATTCATATAGAAGATGTCCCTGTGCCAAAATCTAAATTTTTCCTTAGACTTACCTTTGCACTGCAGCCATAAAAAATTTCAAAATCAAAGCTGTCAATATTGTGCTTAGGCAAGTCACCAGAAAGGGGGCAAAGGTAGAAAAAGAATTTAGGGTATGTTCTCTTTTCTCTAACCTCTCTGGCCTGTTCAGCTGCTGTACATTTGATTTGTCTGAGGAGTAAGGCCTGCCTGACTTGACTCTGTGATAGAACCAAAGCTCTTAAACTATTCAGAGGTAGTTCTCATGATATTCATATTTTCTTTATCTCCTATAACCTTTCCAGAGACTCTCAACTTCACTGTCAAATTTTTTAATGGAGAGGTCAAATGTGCATAACAGATTTCAGCATTATAAAAACCTGTGTATTTATTGAATATTTCAAAAGTTAGTTTTTCTATTCTCCTAATTTCTTAATTTGTCCAAAATCCTAATAATAACAAAGAAGATTCGATAAATAGATGAGTTGCAACAATTCTTGCCAGAATCTAGGTCAGTCACAACTGACAAATGACCACTTATTTCCTGTAAAGAAGATGTCAACAGACAAAAACTAGTATACACTAAGCCAGACTGCATCCTAAGCATTGCATGCATAATCTCATATCACACCACAGCAGTCCTATAAAATAGTTTCCCTCTCATCCCTTTTCTACATACATAGGAAATTAGGCATAAAGAATCTTAGAAACTTCCCTAACCTTGCATAGATATTAAGTAGGTGAGCTAGCCAAAGGAGGTGCAACTTAATATACTCCAAAGCTTTTGTACTGAAGTGCGGTTCACATTTTTAATATTTTATCACAACTCTCTAACCTGCATGTGTTTATCCTCAGGGCATCAACAGTAGAATAACAGGTTTTGAGTGACCTAGATATTTTCACTTGTATCGTGATCAATCCTACCTTTAACTCAGTGAGACAAGTGTTAGGATTGTTACATAACCTCTGAGTGGTTCATGGAACCATACTCACATGACTATACATTATGTGCCCCATCTCCTAGGATCTCTTCCTAACCACAGGCATAACCCACAGTGATAGCCTACCACAGCTGGCTCTCTAACCCCCTTGGTCACAGATGCATTCTGAGAGAACAGAATGAACTGGATTGGCTGCCAGTTGGCCAAACTGTTAATTCTATCCCTATGGGAGATGAAGGTCAGAGTATCCTTAAATCCTTGCACTGAGCAAGGATGTCTGTTTTTATATTTCTTGTAATCATACATGAAAATGCTGATAAGGATAGGATCTAGGGATTTTTGAGCCTAGAAGACTATTTAACGTAACAGGAAAGATTGCAGGGGATGTTTGGTATTAAGTTTCCACCTTATTTGGATCCAGGCTCCAGGGACAAATAGAACTCTTGCCAAAAGATCTCTCTGTGTCTATAAAAAGGATTGAAAGACCTGAATTTAGTGACCTGTTAATCCCGGGCAATGTTAATTTATCACTGAGTTCACAGAAGTTGCAAACTCTAATTTATCTCCTTTCACATAGTTTGTTTTCAGGGTTTTCAATCAGACTAGAGTTTTGATCAGGTGGCCTGTGTAGTATACTTCATCTGGTCACCTCAAAAGCAAATGGGCAGGAAGACTTGGGGAAATATATCCTCCAATGATTAGGTGTTGCCCCATCAAATTGTTTTGAAGACTAATGCCTTGGAAGATCTGACTGAAGAAATTCACATATGAACTAGGATGCTTGTGCCCCATGTTCACATGATGATGTGAGCTTACAGAGCAAAAATAAAGTCAGCACATGAACTTAGATTTATTGAGGAAGTCTCTCTTTGCAATCATTTTCAAGTCACTAATTGAGGAAAAGAAATACTATACTTAAGGTAAAAATGGATAAACTGCAAAGCTGTTGTTAATGATGGGTCAGGGGTTGCTTAGTCCATGCAAAACAATCTCTAAAATTAAGATGCCTTGTCATAGATTGAGCCTGTTACTCCTCCATATGCATTCAGAGAGGTAGGTGAAACCAGTACTTCTTTATTGGTATTTTTCTCTCATATTGATACTAAGTTCTTCAATTTTCAAGTAAGTGAAATTTATACATTTATTTCTACTATCATTGTACTTTTAGAATAATCACTGTCATGTACAGTCACTTAGAAAAGCAGTCACTCAAAGTGGGCAAAGACCTGAGATAAAAAAATATATAACTACATTTAATAAAATAATTTTACATATTTTAAAGGCTATATGTTCTTTTGATAATAAAAGTGGATCAGAAAATTCATGAAACAAGCCTCCCAAATTGCTGTTTACATAACACTTTTGTTTTGGTTTTGTTCAAATATGTTATATTATTTGTTTTCAGAAAATATCCAAAGAAAATTGCATAATTTTCCTTAAATTGAAGGTTGATTTGCAAAATGCCCCTAAACATTAAATATGACTGAAGTTCAATAAATATTGACTTCCAGATTTTCAAATCAATTAGGTGAATATTGCATTCTATCCCGATGTCTATTCTAACCTCTTCAGTACACCCTTCTTACAGAGGTTTTCAGTAAAGAATCTAGTATTTTTATACAATTCTTTTTCCATGGAGCATGAGCTCAGAAATCTGTCAAGGTATATCCTAATGCATCTGAAATAATACTAATTTCAGTTGATACAGAAATGTCACTATATTACCCCTAATTTCAAATTGAAACCACCTGCTTATTTTATAACCACTATGAAATAAGGTGAAAGAATAAGAATAAAAATGGCTGCATTCTAATATCATCAGCAGAAGTGATTAAAAGGGCACAGGGCACTAGATGCACATAATCCAGGTCTCTGCTCCTACACACAGGTGCTCTTTTAATTCCTCATTTCTATGACAAAGAAGACTGTGGCAGTGATGGGAAAAGATCCATCCATGTATGATTGCAGGAAAAGTGGCTGGCATTGCAAGAGGCATCAAACATTGCTCAGTGTGTGTGTGTGTGTGTGTGTGTGTGTAGAAGAGAGTTCTGTGTTCCATATGTAACTAATAATATGGCCCAGGTTTAATTGCAGGTTTTATCTCTCAGGGGTGTCCATCAGTCCTACAGGAAACAAATTACATGAAAGATATATTATTTTCTTGATTAAAATTTACCTATGACCACAGCAAACTATTTGGAGATAAATCAATTATCCATATGCAAACCTGGATACATGGAGTAAGAAACATCATGACAGAATTCAACCTGCTCAGCCTTACATAGAACCTAGAGAGACTTGCAGAATTTCTTGTTTGTTGTGTTTATGATCATGTGCTTTCTCACCTTGGCAGGCAACTTACTCTTGTAGTGACCATTACCACCATTCCAGCCTTGTGCTCCCCATGTACATTTTATGTCATTCCTGTCCTTTCTGATGACTCCTTCTCTTCTACCAAGGCACGCAAAGAGATATTTGACTTATTCTATCTTAGTGCAGCATTTCTTTGTGGGAGTTGAGATCATCCTGCACTGCAATGGCTTATGACTGCTATGTGGTCATCTGCAGGCCCCTGCACTACATGATCACAATTAATCAGCAGATGTGTGGGCTCTTGATGGTGGCATCCTGGGCTGGGGGAATTTATTCTTGCCATAATTAAAATCATTTTTATGGCTTGGTTGCCCTGTGGCTTCAATGTCATTCATCATATCTTCTGTGATATTTACTCTCAGCTTAAGCTCTTGTGCACTGACACTCATATATTTGGGCTCTTTGTTGTCACACACAGTGGACTTCTGTATATGCTTAGTTTTTTTTGTTTTTTTTTTTTAAAGATTTATTTATTTATTTAATCATTCATTTATCCCCCCCTTGCTGCTTGTGCTCGCTGGGTCAGCCAACCACGCCATGCGGGCGGGCTTGCCTTCACCAGGAGGCCCCGGGAACCGAACCCGGGGCCTCCCATATGGTAAACGGGAGTGCTACTGATTGAGCCACAGCCGCTTCCCTATGCTTAGTTTTTTCTATTCCTATCACTTATTATGCCCTCATTCTTTGCCTTCTCAGAACTCTACAGCTCTGAAGCATACCAAAGGGCTCTCTCCACTTGTGGTTCATACATTTCAGTGGTCATCTCATTCTTTGTGGCTGTATACTTTGATCCATGATAACCTTTCCCATTGTTAAAGTGGTGGCCTTATTTTATACTATGGTTTTACCCATGCCCATTTTAAGCTTTTTAATCTATACACTCAGAAATGTAGAAGTGAAAAATGAACTGATATGAGAAAGTGCTGGGGTCAAAAAGTGATCACTGATAACAATAAACATGATTAGACAACATCCAACAAAATCTATTCTTAATTTAACAAGTGTAGCTAATGGAAAGGATATGGGCCTTACAGTCAGAATATGTGGGGTTTTTATATTTTATCCTGTTGGTATCTAGAATCTTTAATATTTTCTCTTTCATGAAATATGAATTATTGATTAAATGATGAAACTCTCTTCCATTTATAAAATTCTTGCATTTACAAATTATTGATCAATGGTCATTGCAAATTTTCATAAAATGATCACAATATTTGATTAAAAATTCATAGTTTTAATCCCAAATGCTGGAATGAGAGTAGACTTATTATCATGAGAGGTAAGGGATACCAAAAATATATGAGTTTGGAAGAAGGAGAGAAAGTCATTAGAGCAGGATTCTCCCTAACATTAAGTCTGCTGTGTTTCAAAACTAGAAGGAGCATTATTTTCATTTTAATCTGGCCAAGGCGCAGAAAAATTATTTTCTCTGCCTAAAGCCAAGGATGGATATTAAGTTCTTCCAGGTACAACCGTGGAACAGTCATACTCATAATTCCCAGGTAGAAAATTATTGCAGAGCACTTTTTTCTGTCAAAAACTGCTTACGAACAACTGCATCCTCCAAAATAGCTTTTATAATGTTTCAACATTCATTTATTTAATCATTGAAATGAATAAAATATACATAGACTATACATCTGTGATTTGAATTATTACAAACAACATGTAGTAACAAAACAAACTTTTCTTTCAACAAGTTTACATTTTAGAATACCAGGCAGACAATGGAGACTAAGGTATCAAATGAAGGCTGACAGCTGGGGTTTTTTGGAAATTCATGTAAGTATTATCTGATATCGTTGTGGCAGACTAAATTTAGACAATGAAAAGCCCAAGCGGCACTTGGAGAGGTGGAGGAACAAAGTTTTATTATGCATGGGCTCAGAGGAGAATCCAGTCCCCAAAGTCTGAGCCCTGAGTTTTGACTTTCATGAATTTATATAGGGACTTTATGCGGGCAAATTCCTAAGCAAGGGGGCAGATGGGGTTAACAAAGGCAGAGATGCAAGATTAGCTTATCTTCTTAAAGCAGAGGGCCTTAAGGAGGAGAGGAGTTATCTTCCTAAAGTTGTGGATTTCTGTTGAAAGGGCAGGAGAAGCAGTTATCTTCCTAAAGCTGTAGGTTTCTGCTGAGGGAGGAGGAGTAGGGCTGCAGCACTTTCTTCATCATTCCCCTTCTGATGCCCTTATAATTCCTTATGGGACATCATCTGCTAACTTGAGGATTTTTCTATAGTCCCCAAGGGCTGATCCTTAACATGAGGCATTACTTGGTGATTTAAGGCATTTAGGTGGGAAGTGATGCATTGTGTAGGTACCATAGAATGCATGGTCCAAAAGTTAAGAGGAAGAAGACTGAGGCTATTACTGGCATGAATGGCAAAATCCAGGAAAAGAGATACTGGAAGTAGTTCCCATTGGCAGATGCCTGGTATGCACAGTTTAAGTGGTCTTTGGTTCATTCTTTTAGCAGGGTTACCTTGTCCCTAACTATCCCTGAGGAATTTGCATAGAACAGCATTCTTCTCCCAGACCCTGGCTGATGCCTCCTGAACCTGCAGTGAGCAAATTTAATCCTCACCTGTTTTGCAAAACTACTTCTGCCAACGAGTCTATTTGTTCTTGCAACCCGTTGAGAGCCCCCAATATTTCATCGAGGTCCTTCACTGTTTCTTATGTTAACGTTTGTATGCCCTCCTGACCAACTGCAAATGAGGCCCCTGCTGCTGCTGCACTTCTGACTGCTCCTAGTCCCAAGAGTAGGGGAATTGCCTGTATTGCTCATTTGATTTGGGGGAGCTCTCCAGGCAATTCTTCCCCACACACTAAAAAAAATGGCACTGGCCAAGCAGATAATGGATGCTCTGGCCATCCTGGGGTAGGCACCAGTAGGCACTGGTGTCACAAACCCAGATAGTGGAGTTTGTGGCACATCAGTTAGACTTATTGGGTGGATAGGTGTTGTTACAGTTAGCCTTTACAAGAGGGAGGGTAGTTGAATGGGAGCTGGTGGTTATGTTTTTACAATTAGCTAGTTTTCCTCATGGTTCAATTATGCGGACTGGGAGGGCTTGCTTCCTGCCACAGAGCTATTATGGATCAGGAGGGTTATGTTCCATGGGACAGGTAGGGGGAAGATGGTTAGATTTGAGGAAGTATAGCCAACAGGATGCAGCTATATTGGACTGGGATTTATTTAGGAATTGGTGGAAATTTCAAACCTGGTTCTAAAGGACATTGTGGAGGGCTGTTCTAACTTTGGTTTTTAGAGTCTGGGCAGCTTTACTGATATTTTTAAACAGGGTTTTCTCTGGGGGTTGGGTTACCGGGATCCGGTGGGCTAGTATGAGGTCCCCTGGGTTCGGCTCCACTGGGTCATATATTCCGATTCCTAGTTTTAGTTCTGTTTGGGCCTTTAAAAAGGTATTTTCTGATCTGGTGGTTATGTTCAATAAGGTAAGTTTTACAGGGTCGCAAGTTTCTATGCTATGCCCTGCCAGGCTGGGGATTTTCTGTAGGAGATATGGAGAAGTTGGTGGGACCCTCTTCCAGGGATCAGTGGCACCTACCAGCAAGCTTCAAGAGTGGCAGAACCCTCTGCTCTTGTGGGGGTCTTAGCAAATGTATTTTCATAACTTCCATAGTTGCATCCTGTCCTGGGGGCAGGTATGGGGGCATGGGGGTATGGGACAACTCGCAAGGTGTAAGGAGTGCAATCTTGGATTGCCCTGCAAGTGTCGAATATTATGGAGACTGAGGTTGCACCTGCCTAGAATGGTACTGAAGCATTCAACACAGATGGTTTGCCTCAACTTTGACTGACTTGCAGCTGCCATTGGATTTGGGGGCAGGTATTGGCTCTTAGGGAAGGAAAGGATAAGCAAGTCAAGGCACTGAAACATCCTATTATATACCAATAAGCTATTGCAATTAGAGCTCTATTCACTATAGTCCAGTCTGCAGGAGCTACGGCAGCTAGTCCAACTCTGAATAACAGGGAGAGTGGGCCATATAAGTACAAGATCCACCAGAAACAGGGGTCCATTCAGCAGGTGTTTGATGAGATTGATGTTTGGGGATCCTGGGTGACTTGCACTCTCAAGGGGTGGCCGGGTACAGGTTGGGCACTCCAGCTGTCCTGTTCTTTATTGAGTGTGCCTACTTGACCCTGGAATGATGGATCCAAGAGATGATGCCTGCAACTTTAAAAGCAGTAGGAGTTATACAAGGGTCACAGTATGTAGACCTGTCTAGGAAGGCTGAAGTGGTTCTTTCTTCCAGTCTTTGACCCAGACTAGATCCCCTGGCTGGTAGGGGAGTACCTAGTGCCCCAATTGGATGAGGTTTTGGGGTAAGACAATTTTATGGATTTGGGTTAGAGTTTTTCCTAATTGCTAGAGGATGGAAACTTGGTTAGCCTTCCCCAGGATCTTGAGATTTCCTCTGAAGGCCTGGATAAATGGGAGTGTCCATCCAAATAGAATTTCAAAGGGTGAATTACCAATGGGTTCTAGGGTACACCTAACTCAAAGAAGGGAATTAAGTCTACCCAGGGGTGACCAGTTTCTTGTCAGAATTTGGCTAGGGTGGCTTTGAGGGTTCAAGTCATGTGTTCAACTTTCCTTGAACTCTAAGCCTGTAAGCAGTACAGTTTCCACTTGATCCTTAACATTTTTGCCAGTTCTTGGACTATGGCAGCTATGAAGGCTGGGCCATTGTTGCTTTCAATAGACAGAGGCAGCCCATGCTGGGGAATGATTTCTCTGAGTAAAGCTTTAGTCACTTCTCTTGCCTCTTTGGTGTGAATGGGGAAAGCTTAGACCCAGTCTGAAAAGGTGCATATCATCACCAACAGATATTTGTACCCCCAACTTGGTTTCACTTCTGTGAAGTCTACTGTGAGATCTTCAAAAGGGGCTTTCCCCATGTGCTGGACACTGGCTGGAGCTCAGGGGCCTTGCAGAGGGTATTTTTGGCACAAACTTGGCACTGGCTGCTGATGGTGGCACAGAGGGAAGTCAATCATGCTATGTAGTAGTATCTCTGGTTAAGGCTTCTAGCGTAGTTTTCCCTAGATGGGTGAGTTGGTGGTACTGCTGGATGAGGGCATGAGTGGCTGCTCTTGGGATGAAAAGCTGGTTATCCAGGAGCAGCCATGTTCCTTCAGGGGTCCAGCTTCCCACTTCTCCCTTGATCTATTCCTGTTCTTTCCAGGTATAGTTTAGTTGATTCGTTCCTTGTCCTAAGAGGGACAACTGCGGTGTTGATACTGGGACTCGTGATCTGTGGATCCCTTCAGCAACTTGCTGGGCTGATTTGTTGGCTAGCCTGTTTCCTCGAGTGACCATATCCATTCCTTTCTGATGTCCCCAGCATTGGATTGTGGTGACTTTTCCTGGTTCCCAGATTGCTTCTAATAGTTGAAAGAGTTCTTCTTTGTTTTTGATTTCCTTTCCTCCTGCAGTTAAGAGGCTGCTATGAATGGTAGTGAATGTGTATTTAGAGTCAGTGTAAATGTTCACTGCTTGCCTGGCAGCTAGCTGCAGGGCTTGGACCAGTGCCCAGAGTTCTGCCCATTGTGCAGACCATCCTCAGGGTAGAGATGCTGCTTCCACCACCTGTTCAGCAGTGGTGACTGCATATCCAGCAAGCTTCTCTCCATTTTTAACAAGACTGCTTCCATCTGTAAATAGTATCTGTTCCAGGGAAGGGAGTGGTTTGTCTTGGAGGTAAGGGTGACTGGTATAAACTTCCTCAGTCACTTCAACACAATCATGTTCAGGGACCTTTTCCTCATCTGGCAAGAAAGTGATGGGATTTAGATTGCACAATGTTTCAATTGCTACTCTGGGGTTTTCACAGAGTAAACCTTGGTAATGTGTGATCCGGGGATTAGATACCCACTAGTGCCCATATGAGTTCATTAGGGCAGTGACTGAATGTGGCAACATGACATAAATAACCTGTCTGAAGGTTAATTTGTTGGCTTCTTTGATAAGGGTTATGGTTTCCACCAGGGCTTTCAGGCAAGGAGACCATCCTGCAGCCACGGGGTCCAGCTGCTTGGACAGGCAAGGGATGGGCCTTTGCCAGGGGGTGACTGTATGAGGACTCCCAGTGCTAACTTGTTCTTTTCATGCAAGAATAGGTTGACATTTTGAAATACATAAAGGAGCCTCAAGGCAGGGGCTCGGCCAAGTTGTCTTTTGATGTCTTGGAAAGCCCTCTTTTGTGCTCCTTCCCAGTTGAAAGACTTCTTTTATGGACCTGTCGGAATGTCATAAAGGGATTTGGCCATGGTGCAAACCCAGGAATCTAGATGCGAGAGAACCCTGCAGCCCTGAGGAATTCACGAAGCTTTCTTTTTGTGGTGGGGGTAGGGATGGTGCAGATTACTTTCTTTCATTCTGGTCCAAGCATCCAGTGCCCTTGTGTGATGCTGAACCCCAGGTGCTTGACCTACTGTTTACAGATTTGGGCTTTTCTCCAAGACACTTTGTACCCAGTCTGTGTTAGAAGTTGTAGGAGAGTCTGGATCCCTCTCCAGCAGTCCTATTCTCTCTCATTGGCAAACAGGAGGTCATCTACATATTGCAAGAGGGCACACCTGCAGTCCTCCCAGGGTTAGGTGTCCAGATCTGCTGCCAAGGCTTCCCTGAAAAAGGTAGGGGAGTTTTTGAAGCCTTCCAGGAGCCAAGTACAGGTTAGCTGAGTATTCTGCTGGGTTCTAGGATCTTCCCACTCAAAGACAGAGGCTGACTTGGGGGCAGGGGGCAGCTGCAGGCAGAGGAAGGCATTTTTCAGGTTCAAACAAGTGAACCAGGTGGCTTCAGACAGCAGCTGTCCTAGCAAAGTGTATGGTTGGGAACAACCTCATGTAAGGTGAGAGTGGCATTGTTGATGGCTTGTAGATCCTGGACTGGTCGATATCCTGTCCCATTTGGCTTCTTTACTGGTAATAATGGGGTGTTCCAGAGTGACTGGCAATCGATCAGGATTCCTTCTTTCCTCAGGCAATCTGTGTTCAACCATGCTCAATTGCACTTCATGGGGGATCGGATACTGCCTCTGCTGGACCGGGACTGCTCAAGGCTTCAGGTCAATGATGATGGGTGCATGGCTCCTTGCCTTTCCCGGTGGGTTTCTTTCTGCCCAAACATGGGGGAAAAGTTCCAGCAGTTTTTCCAGATTCTGGCTTGATTTTTCTTCTGCATGAAGTCACCATTCCTCGTGTCAGGGTATGGTGACAAGGAGAGTGAGGCTTAAGCTTGCTGGCCCTTCAGGTTTGATGGTAATCTTGTCTCCCAATTTGGTTAAGATGTCCCTACCAAGTAGGAGAACCAGACATTAGGCAGGGACAGAAATTCATGAGTCACTTTGTGGCCATCAAGCTGACAAGTTCTCAACTGGTAAAAAGGCCATTGGCTTGACTGGTCTCCAGTTGCTCCTATGATGTTAGCAATTTTTCCACTAAAGGGGACACCGGGGGTTTTGACCACAGAATAGTCAGTGCCAGTGTCTACCATGAAAGTCATTTACTGGCCCGACTTGTAGTTTGACAATGGGTTCATGGGGGCCAAGTTCCAGGGAACCCAGTTGCACCTATTTGGAGTCAAGTCCCACCAGCCCAATCAGATGGCCCTGGGGTTCAGGTCAGTATTTCCTGTTGCAGTTGAGCAGTTTGATGTAATTATGAATTCCAAAAATATAATTGGATCATGCTTGTAAACTGATTTGTTAATCTGGGCATGATTCAATTATGATTAGGGTGTTGACTGGGCCACGTCAGTAGGACATTGAGCCCCACCCCTTGGTGGATGGTGAATCAAATATAAAAGGCAAGGCAAAGAACAGAGTTGAAGCAGTTTTGGAAGCAGTTTTTGAGAAGCAGTTCTGATGTTGGAGAAAAGGCCCCAGAAGAAGAGAAATGAGCCATTTGCCTGATAGTTTACAGCTGACCTTGTGGAGAAACAAGAAGAGCTAAGGCTGGAGAGAAACACAGCCCCAGGAAGAGAGGAACACAAGAAGTCTGAACCCTGGCAAACATCAGCAGCTGTCCAGCTCCAACACATGGCAGTGAACTTTGGTGAGAGAAGAAACTTAATGCTTTATGGCCTGGTATCTGTGGACTACTACTCCAAATAAATACCCTTTATAAAGACCAACCCATTTTTGGTATTTCACATTAACACCCCTTTGGCTGACTAATACATTTCCCTTTGGAGATGTTCCCTCTATGTGCCTGATTTTTGGAGGGCACTCATTTTTCCAGTGTCCACTTTCTTTGCAGTAGGCACATTGGTTTCTGGCCAGGGGCATTCTCTTTGTACTTGTCCCCACATTTCAAAGTGGTCCTCCACATCTGGTGGGGTCAGGATTTCCCAAGGCTGCTGCCAGTAGGGAGGCTTGATGTGTCATTCACTTATTAGCCTCTCGTTAGGTGGCTTTGTCTTGCTTGATGAACATTTTATTGGTGACCTCAAGGAGTTGAGAGAAATTCATTCCCGCAAATGCCTCTAATTTTTGGAGCTTTCTTTTAATGCCCATTGCTGCCTGTGCATAAAAGGTGGCATTCACCATTCTCTGGTTTTCCAGAACTTCTGGGTTAAAAGTGGTATAGATTCTGAAAACCTTGCAAAGTCATTCATAGAAATCTCCCAGAGATTCGTTGGGCTTTTGAGTGACTAAAGTTGTCTTTGTCATGTTTGTGGGTCATTTTGCCCATTCTCGGACCCCTTGAAAGAGCACTTCCCAATATTGCTGGAGTGCAGCTTGTCCCTGAGCAATGTTGAAGTCCCAGTTCAGTTTGGCCTCTGGCACCACCTCTCATGCCCAATCTTCTGGGTCTAATATGCCAGCAGGGGCCCTCTCCTGCAGCCTCTTTTGGGCTTTCATCAGAATCCGTCATCTCTCTTCCATATTAAACAAAGTCAGGAGAAGTTGGTGGCAGTCATCCCAAGTGGGATGATGGGTTTGGAAAAGGGATTCATGAGATCAATAAGGACATGGGGCTTTTCCAAGTAGGAAGGGGTGTGGTGCTTCCAGTTTAAGAGGTCTGTAGTTGTGAAGGGCTGGAAAATCAGCCCCGGTGCCCATCAACAGACGAATGGATAAGCAAAATGTGGTACATACATACAATGGAATATTACTCAGCTGTAAGAAGGAACAAAGTGCTAACACATGGAATAACGTGGATGAATCTTGAAGACCTTATGTTGAGTGAAGCAAGCCAGGCACTGAAGGATGAACAGTATATGACCTCACTGATCTGAACTGAGGAAAGTGAGCAGTCTCTGAGAACCATTGTCTGAAAGATAGGTTAACAAAGGAGAGTAAGAGAAGAGCAGGCTTTGAGCCATCACCCATATGGACATAATCTATGGTAAAGGGATAGAGTGTGGTTGCATGTTGGGGGATGGGGCAGATGAGTGGTGGTGTTCCTGGGTTTGTTGGTGCAGCACTGGGGGGTGGGTGGATTAGGAAGGGCTGGTTCAAATCCCCAGGGCATGTAACTGTGAATCTTGACATTCCATGGGTTGGGAGAGGGGGGTATCATGGGCCCTGCGGGGCTGGGGAGAAGGGAACAGTCAAGATCTAATGGGTTGTTTGGTGGTCATGGGGAAGGATTTTCATTACCTTACAGTAATGGACACAGGACATGGTAAATATCATCAAAATTATTAAACTGTATCACCTAAATTGTAAAAAAAAAAAAAAAAAAAAAAACAGTCCTCCTGGGTCAGATGGTCACATCCTTGCTAATCTGGGCTGTACTATGTGTCTCATGGAGGGGCATCTGTAACACGGGTTGTGCCAACTAGAGCCTCCTCACTATTGGGGTTCTGGGGCTTTCTTCAGAGGGGGTAGATGGTCCCAGAAGGACTGAAAGTGGGGGTTTTTCTGGGCAATCTGCCTGCACTCCTGGGCTTGGAGTGAAGGCTAGAGTGGCTGGAGCATATGGTGGGGGTGGTAGGTCTTCTTCTGGGGATCTTTAATGAACGATTGGTTTCCGGGGCCCTGTTCCTTGTACAAATAAGACCCTACTCTTTCTTTTTTTCCCAACACATAATAAAACTAGTGGGGTAGAGTCTGGGCTACTTCTAACCAAGATTCAATGTAGGGAAACTGATTGGGATGGCAGGGAGTTCCTGTGACAACTAGTCACACTGCACAGACCTTAGCTACATCTAGGGTCCCTTCCAATGGCCAGTCAACTTTAAAAGTGGGCCATTCTAATGTACACAAGATTCAGAGGGTGCTAGGATTCATCCAGATGCCATAATCTCTAGAAAAGCCCTTCTTAAAATTCTTAAGCATGAAGTCTAAGACAGTGGATTTTGACTGTGATGAGCCCATACCCTTTGTTGGTGGTGCAAGACAAATTAGGAAGGGGTTGACTCTTCCGAGGTCACTCAGATGCCTGAAGTCTCTCACAAGAACTTCAGCTTGTCTTAGCTAAGGTGCCCAGGCAGAGTTTGGGTTGGCTGTTATGCCATATGATATAGCCATGGAAAAAAGGCTAGGGCCCACTTGGACTCCATAGCACAGGCCATGGAGACACAGACTGGAATAACAAAGGCATTTGTCATCCTTACTCACACACAATCACTCAGAAGTTACATAGTCCCTCCCACAGGGATTAACAGTTATAAGCCCTCACCCTGAGTCAGTGGCACAAGACAGACAAAGGGATTGCCCTCTTCTGGGGCCATCAGATGCCCGCCTTTCTGCATCTCTTGTGAGAACTTTGGCTCATCATAGGTAAGGTGCCCAGCCAGGGTTTGCGTTGACTATTATGCCATATGATGTAGCCACAGAAAACAGGTTAGTGTCCACTCAGGTTTCTTCTGAGGGGGGAAGAGTAGGGCTGCAGCACTTTCTTCATCAATATAAGTCTTAAATGATGGACATGAGAAAATATATACAGATGATTTGATTGAATGTTATTTGAAAGAAGTATCAGAACATAAAATGTGGAATTAACAAAGGTAGATGATTAAATTTGCTAAAGATTTGACATTAGATTAAAGCAATATTAAGGAAAAGACTTGAATGTTAACTTCAAATTCTCACCCTTTCTCTTCCTTTATAAAGTCTGTCTACTAAGTGGACATGACTGTCTTGCTGAGAAACCCATCATCCTGTCTGTATTCTACCTTTATGGCTACATTCAAGATCTTGCTATCACAATAATGCCCTCCATTTCCCCCCCTAACTTTAGGAATAGAAAACTATGACTTTACCACCACAATCTTCTGTATATGAATTCAGCTTCTTCTTAGCAAAGGCCAGGATTATATGAGCTTTTTTTCTTTTCCTATTCTTCACCAGCATTTAAATTGGTCACTTTGTCTATTTGTTATTCTTTCATCTCTTCTATATATTTGTTTCTAACTTAGTTTGCCAGGCTTCTATGACAAATACCACACAACAGAGTAGCTTAAAAAATGGGAATTTATTGGGTCATGGTTTTAGGGTTAGAAGTCCACAACTGAGATATCAGTAAGGTCATATTTTCTCCCAAGGCCTGTAACTTTCTGGTTCCAGAGAACCTTTGGGTTCCTTGGATTCTCTCCTTGATTCACATCATGTGGCAATGTCCTTTCCTTTCTCTTCTAGATTACATTGACTTAGAGTTTATGGCTCCTCCCTGTGGCTTTTTCTCACTATTTCTGATTTTTTTCTCCTAATAAAAGCCTCACTAATCCAGATTAAGACTCACCCTCATTTAAGTGTGTCACATCTTAATTTAAAATAACATCTTTGGGGAGCGGATGTAGTTCAAGTGTGGGAGCATCAGCTTCCCACATGCAAGGTCCGGGGTTTAATCCACAGCCCCAGGACCATAAAAAATCATCTTCAAGAGATCCAATCCTCAATAGATTCACAACCATAGGAATGTGGATTAAGATGAACATTTCTAAACTGTAGTAGAAAATTCAATATGCCACACTTTTAATCTCATATCACAGCAATTTCTACAAAATCTATAACTCCAATTGAATTCATGTAACTTACTTTTTTTATTAGAGAACTTGTGAGCTTACAAAACAATCATTCATAACATGCAGAATTCCCATACATTACCCCTCCATCAATACCTTTCATTGTTATGGAACATTTGTTACAGATTATAAAAAACATCATCAAAATATTACTGCTAACTATGGTCCCTAGATTATACTTGCTGTATTTTTCCATAAAACCTCCTATTATTAACACCATGTATGAGTATTGTACATGTGTTATAGTTGATGTGAGCATGCTCTCATATTGTTACCACAGGGCATATCCACCACATGGCTTACTGTGTTATAGAGTCCCATGCTTTGTACCATCTGTCCAAAGTGTACACCCAGTTGCTCTCAGTTTCATTAGAGAGTTTGTTGCCATTACCTTAGTAAATTTTAGAACATTTTTCTTAGTGCACTAGAAAAAATCCCATATCCCCATATTATTGAACTTTAGCATTGATAATGGAACTTTTTTGACATTGATACAAGAATATATATGACTATAATCAATAAGTTACATTAACTGTGTTTTCCCATGTATCACCATATTCTTAACACCTTGTAATAAGGAATTACATTTGTTCTAGTTCATAGAAGAACGTTCTTGCATTTGCACTATTAACCATAATCTTCATCCACCACTGAGTTCGCTGTTATACATTCATTAGGTTATTCTCTAGCTTTCTTTCACTTGATATTTACATCTTTAGAATAACTCATTTAGTTATAATAATATTATAAATCAGCAGTGTTAGTTTTACTTACTGTAATATGCTACCACCAACTCTATCCATTTGCACACTTTTAAAACAAGATAATTAAAAATTCTATATGTATTAAGCATCAGTACCCCTTCTAAGCCCTCATCCTATCTCCTAGTAACCTATGCTCTAGATTTAAATTCCATGTGTTTATTATTCCTTGTATTTAGTTCATATTACTGAGACCAGACAATATTTGTCCTTTTGTGTCTGGCTTATTTCACTCAGTACAATGTCCTTAAGTTTCATCCACAAGTCAAATGTATTCCAATATTATTCCTTATTATGCCAGCATAGTATTCTATCATATGTATATGCCATATTTTGTTTGTCTGTTCATTGGCTGATGGACATTTGGGTTTTTTCCATCTTTTGGCAATGTTGTGAATAATGCTGCTATGAACGTAGATGTTCAAATGTCTGTTCACATTCCTGTTTTCAGTTCTTCTGGATATAATCCTGTAGAGAGATTGTTTGACCATACAGCAGTTTTATGTTTAGCTTCCTGAATAAATGCCAAACCATTTTCCACAGTGTGCGCCTTTCTACATTCCCACTAACAATGACAGGGTCTTTCTATTTCTCCACATCCTCAGCAGCACTTGTAGTTTCCTGGTTTTTTAAAAAATAATGTCCATTCTCTGAGGTGTGAAATGATATCTCACTGTAGTCTTAATTTGCATTTCTCTAATAGCTAATGATATTGAACTTTTTCATGTGCTTTTTGGCTGTTTGCATTTCTTCTTTCAGAAAATGTCTAAGTCTTTTACCCATTTTTATATTGAATTGCTTGCCCTTTTATCATTGAGTTTTATGATCTCTTTTCTTTTTTAAAGATTATTTATTTATTTATTCATTCATCCCCCCCCCCCCCGCTGCCTGTGCTCACTGGGCCAGCCAACCACGTCGCGCGGGCGGGCCTGCCCACACCAGGAGGCCCCGGGAACTGAACCCGGGGCCTCCCATATGGTAAACGGGAGCCCTACTGATTGAGCCACAGTCGCCTCCCTTATGATCTCTTTATACAAAATAGAAATCAAATCCTTACCAGATATGTGGTTTCCAGAGATTTTCTCCCATTGAGTTGGCTGCTTTTTCACCTATTTGACAAAGACCTTTAAATTGCAAAAGTGTTTATGTTTGAGGAGGCCCCATTTATTCATTTTTTCTTCATTGTTCCTTCTTTGGGTGTAAGGCTTAAGAAACCATCACCTACCCCCATGTCTTGAAGGTGTTTCCCTACATTTTCTTCTAGGAGCTTTTGGTTCTAGCATTTATATTTAGGTCTTTGATCCATTTTAAGTTAATTTTTATGTGAGGTGTGAGATAGGGGTCCTCTTTCTTTTATCTATGGACATCCAATTCACCCAGCATTATTTGTTTAATAGATATTCTGCCCAAGCAGGGTCGGCTTGACAGCCTTGTCAAAAATGACTTGTCCAGAGATGTGATGGTCTGTTTCTTAACAATCAATGCAATTCCACTGGTCAATATACCTATCTTTATGCCACTACCATGTCATTTTTAGAACTGTACCTAAGTATTATGATTTAAATTTAAAAATGATAGTCCCCCTACATTGTTCTGCCTTTTTAAAGATGTATCTGGCTATGTAGGGCTCCTTACCCTTCCAAAGAAATTTCATAATTGGCATGGGATTTTTTACCGGTTTTGCATTAAATCTGTAAATCAATTTGGGTAGAATTTACATCTTAATGATATTTAGTCTTCTAATCCATGAACATGGAAAGTCCATCCATTTATTTTGATCTTTCAATGCATTATAATTTTCTGAATACAGGTCCTTTATGCCATTTATTAAGTTTATTCATAAATATTTGATTTTTAAGTCAACATTAAAATGAAATATTTGTCTGATTTCCTCCTCAGATTGCTCATCAGTAGTGTATGGATATGCTACTGATTTTTGCATATTTATCTTGAATCCTGCCCCTTGGTTGAACTCATTTATTAGCTCTAGTAGTTTTGTTGTAGATTTTTCATGACTTTCTAGGTATAGAATCATATCTGCAAATATCAAAAACTTTAGTTCTTCCTTTCCAATTTGGAGGATTGTTATTTGTTTCTCTTGCCCAATTGCTCTAGCTAGAATCTCCAGTACTATATGGAACAACAGTGGTGGCAATGACCATCTTTTCCTTGACTTGTCCCTGATTTCAGTGAGAAAGACTTCAGTCTTTCAGTACTATGTTAGCTGTAGGTTTTTCATATATGCCCTTTATCATGTTGAGAAATTCTCCTTAAATTCCTATCTTTTGGAGTATTTTTTTCAAGAAATGATGTTATATTTTGTCAAATACCTTATTTTGTGTCAATCAAGATGATCATGTGATTTTTCTTCTTCAACTTATTAATGTAATGTATTGCACTGATGGATTTTTTTCTTACATTGAACCCCTCTTACATTCCTGGGAGAAAAATGTACTTGATCATAATGAATAATTTTTTTAATGTGTTGTTGGATTCAATTAGAGAGTATTCTGCTGAGGATTGTTCAATCTATATTCATTAGGAAAATGGGTATGTAAATTTCTTTTTTTTTTTTTTCCAATATCTTAACTGGCTTTGGTATTAGGGTGATTTGGGCTTCATAAAATGAGTTTGGTAACATTCTATCCAATTCAATTTATTGAAAGAATTTGAGTAAGATTGGTATTAAAGCTTCTTTGAGTGACTGGTAGAATTCATCTGTCAAGACGTCTGGTCTAGTGATTTTCATTTTGGGGAAGTTTTGATGAGTATTTCAATCTCTTAACTTGTGATTTTTTTATTGAAATATTTTATTTCTTCCAGAGTCAATGTAGGTTGTTCTTGTGTTTATTGCAATTCGTTCATTTCATTTAAGCTGTCTAATTCATTGACATACAATTGTTCACAGTATCCTATTATGATCTTTACTTATTTTTGTGGAGTAGTAGTAATGCCCCTCATTTGAATACTGATTTTATTTATTTGCATCTTTTTTCTTTCTCTGTCTAACATAAGGTTTCTTAAAAAGGGGTCCCTGAGCTTGAATTTAAATTTAAAAAATATTCTTCTGTGGACATATTGGTATGGGTGTGATATATTTATTAAATAATATATAGTATAGTGTGGATTTAGTAAGGGGTCCATGGTTTTCACCTGATGCAAAAGTGTCCATGGAACTAAAAAGGTTAAGAAATGCTGATCTGGCTAAAAATTTGTAAATTTTGTTGATCTTCTCAAAGAACCAACTTTGAATTTTGTTGATTCTCTCTATTGATTTTTTTGTTCTCAATTTCTTTTATTTCTGCTCTGATCTTTGTTATTTCATTCCTTCTTCTTGCTTTGGGATTGGTTTTCTGTTCCTTTTCTAGTTCTTCCAGTAGAGTAGTTAGGTATTGATTTTAACACTTTCTTCTTTTTTAATGTAAGCATTGAGGACTATAAATTTCCCTCTCATCACTGCCTTCGCTGCATCCCATTTGTAGTGATATGTTGTGTTTTCATTTTCACTCACCTTGAGATATTTACTTTTTTCTCTTGCAATTTCTTCTTTGACCCACTGATTATTTAAGAGTGTTGTTTACTCCCTATATATTTGTGAATTTTTCATTTTTCTGCCTGTGTTTGATTTCCAACTTCATTTCCTTAAGATCTGAGAAAGTGTATTTTAAAAATTCAGTCTTTTAAAATGTATTGAGATCTGTGTTGTGATCTGACATGTGGTCTGTCATGGAGAAAGAACCATAAGCCCTTGAGAAAAACGTACATCCTGCTGTTTTGGGGTGTAATCTATATATAACTCTATTAGATTTAGTTTAGGTATATATTATTCAAGCTCTTATTTCCTTTCTGATCCTCTGCCCAGATGTTCTATCCAATGAGAAGAGTGGGGTGTATTGAAGTCTCCAACTATTAGTGTAGAAACATCTATTTCTCCCTTCACTTTTGCCAGGATTTGCCTTTTGTAATTTGGGGGCATCTTGGTTAGATAACAATATTTATGATTGTTATCGCTTTCTGGTTGATTGTCCTTTTTATTAATATATAATATCCTTCCTTGTCTCTAATAGTAGCTTTGCTTTTAATGTCTATTTCATCTGATAAGTATAGCTGCTCTAGGTTTCTTATGTTTACTGCATTCATAGAATATCTTTTGCCAGCATTTCACTTTCAATCTCTTTGTATTCTTCAGTCTATGGTGAGTCTCTTGTAGACAGCATACAGATGGTTCATATTTTCTTATCCATTCTGCCAATCTGTGACTTCTGATTGGTTATTTTAATCCATTAACAGTCAATGTTATTACTGTAAATGCATTTCTTACATCACCCATTTTGACTTTTGGGTTTTATCTGTCATATTTTATTCTCACCACTCCTTTTACACTTTCAGTTACTTTTGCTGATAATCTTCATTTCTAGACTCCTCCAGCCTCCTCTCTTCTGGCTTTTCTTTTCAGGCTGAGGCACTCCTTTTAGTATTTCCTTCAAGGCTGTTCTTTGCTGACTAATTCTCTCAGTTTCTGTTTATCTGTGAATATTCTAAACTTGCTTTCATTTTAGAAAAACAATCTTGCATGATAAATATTCTTGGCTGGCAGTTTTTCTTTTTCAATGTTTTAAATATATCACACCACTGCCTTCTTGCTTCTATGGTTTCTGATGTGAAATCTGTACATAGTTTTATTGGGTATCCCTTGTATGGGATGATTTGCTTTTCCCTTATTGTTTTAAGAATTCTCTTTAGCTGTGGTATTTGGCTTTCTAATTAGTGTGTGTTTTGGAGTAGATCTATTGGGATTAATTTATATTGGGGTATGTATACTTCTTGGACATGGGTATGTATGTCCTGTTAAAAGAGTTGGGAATTTTTCTACCATATCCTCAAATATTCTTTGTGCCCCTTTTCTTTTATTTTCTCCTTTTGGGACACCCATGACATGTATTTGTGCACATCTCTTCTCTCATTTAGTCTCCTGGGATGTTGTTCAATTTTTCCATTCTTTTCTTTATCTGTTCTTCTGTGTATTTGCTTCCAGCAGTATTGTCTTCAAGATCATTGATCTTTCTTCTGCCTCTTCAAAGCTGATGTTATATCTCCATTGTATTTTTTGTTCAAATTTTATTTCAAATTTAAAAATTAAAATAAAAAAAAATCCACTCAACAATTTGTGGAAGCATTATTTCTAAAAAGTTCTGTTCAGGAACTTTTATCTCATTTAATTCCAACTACTAACCCAAATAGTTCTCTAGGATCCAGAAAGATACACATATTAATAACAGATTAGTTATGTGACATCACCAAGTTCTTATTAATGAAAAAATGAAGAGAAAGAAATGCTTAATCATATCTCACAAGCCAAACCCCATATACATTTTTGTGACCTATAGCATTAATATAGTATCAACTTTGCTACAAAAAACATTACAATGTTGTTGTTAACTATAATCTATAAATTGCACTAGTTATATTTTCCCATGCATCACCATATTCTTAATCTCTTTAAGTAGAAAAACATTTCTGTATTTATATTATTAACCTAAGTCCTCATCCACTGCCAAAATCATTGTTATACATTTCCTATATTATCCTTCACTGTCCTCCAACTAACAATCTGTCAAAATGACTCATTTCAGCCATAATCTCCAGTGTATTTTTATTTATTTTTTTTTAAGATTTTATTTATTTATTTATTCATTTATCCCTCCCTTGCTGCTTGTGCTCGCTGGGTCAGCTAACCACGCCATGCGGGCAGGCTTGCCTTCACCAGGAGGCCCCGGGAACCGAACCCGGGGGCCCTCCCATATGGTAAACGGGAGCCCTACTGATTGAGCCACAGCCGCTTCCCTCCAGTGTATTTTTAATTTCATTTATTGTGCCTTTCATTCCTATAAGATCTGCTATTTTTCTATGTATGTTTTCAAATTCTTCTTTGGGTTTACCCAATATCTTATTAATATTTTTAATCTCTTTATCCATCTCTTTGAATTTATTAAGGAGATTTGTTTGGACATCTATGATTAGTTGTCTTAACTCTGTTGTTTCATCTGGAAGTTTAAATTGTTCCTTTTATTGGGCCATATCTTCCTGCTTCTTAGTATGGCCTGTCATTTTTTGTTGGTGTCTCAGCATCTGATTTTCTTGATGTATTTATTCTGGACTCAGTTTCTCTCTTTAGAATATGACTTTCTATTTGATTGGTTTTTGCTAGATATTTGATTCAACTTATTAATATTTTAGAGCTTTATAATAGCTCATGTTTATCCAGTCTGAATTTCTTCAGCTCTTATTCCTCTGTTTCTTGCCCTTTCTCACTTGCTGGGGCAAATGTAGGAGTCAAGGGTGGGGTGGTACTGTAAGCCTTGGGGACTGAAGCTGCCCACATTGCCCTAGGAATTGATGAAGCTCCCACTACTTTATCTCCTGCCAGGGGTGGAGACAAAAGTGCAGCCCTGTGCAGTAATCCTGGCCATGCAGGCCAAGACTATCTCTAGTTGCCCAGAGAGACTGATAAAGCTCCATGCACCTACCTGCCCTCCCTGGTGTGGAGATGAAGCCACAGGTGTGAGCAGTAAACTGAGTTGTGTGAACCAAAACTGACTTGACATTGTCCAGATAGACTGATGAAGTACCACCAAGCCTTTCCTTCCTGGGGCAGGGATGGGTCCACAGCTTTAAATAACAATCTATTCCTTGTAGTCCAAAAGTTACTGTAGTTGCCAGGAGAGGCTGTCACAGCATCGCACCCCTTCCTTGCCCTGTTGGGGTGGGGATGGAGCCACAGGGTGGGTAATCCTTAAGTAGTGCAGGCTGAAGGTGACTGCAGTTGCCTGGAGAGGCTACTGAAGCATTGCCCCACCACTGCCCAGCCAGGGCAGGGATGGAGCCACAGATGTGTGCAACAATCTAGTCTTTGTGGGCCAAAAGTTAGTGCAGTTAACCAGAGTGGCTGCTGCAGATCACACCTCTTTCCTTCTTGCTGGGCTCATGGCCTGAGCCCAGACTAGGGCAGTAATCTAACATGGATGGATAGATGTTGGTCCCTACCATCACTGAATTTCAATCAGTCCCACTTCCTCTCATGCTGGGGGCAGAGTTAAAAATGGAGGCTACTGGTGTCTTTCTGACTGGGACAGATTCAAACATCAACTGTGTTTAGGATTAGAATTTAAGCAGTCAAATTTATTGATCAATAGCTAAAGTCAGTGGCTGACTATCTCTTCCTCCCCTGTATTTAGGAAATGGATCTTCCAACTCCAGCCAACAGAAAGGTCCAGAGGCTCCTCCTTGCATTCTTCCAAGGATGTTGAAGGATACTCTTCTAGTCTCCTGAGCCTCCTAAATGCATGATTTAGATAGCTTCTGGTTAATTTCTAATTGCATGGTAGTTCAAGCTGAATCTTAGAACTCCCTATTCTGCTATCATCTTGCATAATTCTCCCAAAATACATTTTGTTGAATGAATTTGTGCTTTGCTCATATGAACAAATTGGATGTGTGGGGGTCCAGTGTGTCCCTTCCTTAAGAGAAACTAAGACTTGCAGTACTCAGGTGCCTGCATACCCCAGGACACAAGTTAAAATATAACAAACCTCCTCATAAGGAAAAAATGTATAGATGGTATTGTAGACTGCAATTTTCTCAAGGCTGTCCAGTTCCTTTCTACAATAACATCATCAGACCCCACTTATGTGCTTCATGTGACCCTAGCAGAAGCTCAGTTATAAAATTTTTTTGTTCTCAGACCCTATATATTTCCCCTCACTTTCCCACCTTTTTACACAGTGCTATCTTCACTCTCTGTGCTGCCACCACCAAAGAGAATCTCTCTTGCCTTTAAGTACAAATAAAGCTCATGATCTGACACTGTGCTGAGTGTGTCCATTGGTCTTGTGGCTGCCCTGACTCCATGCCCTTCAGGAGTAGGGTTGGAACAAACAGGTACAAAAAAGAGTTGATTATATATGAATTAACAAGACAGAGAGTCTGCACTTTAAAATTTGAATAGAAAACAACTGCAAACCAGTTGCAAAACAATGATTTGGGGAATTATTTGAGATGTAGACAATTATACTCAAATTCTAATGAGAGAATCCAGATAAAAGAAGATGATCCAGATTAGGGCACAGGCAGGAGTCCTGCTGATCTTAGTGATTTCACTTTAATCATTGTAAGAGCTTCATAAGTAAAAATTACTCCATAACAATGACAAAATATTATGTTAAGTATATTTTCATACAGATTAATATTCAACAGTTTAATAAAGAATTCATTACAAATGGATAACCAGCTTTCCCAATGGTGTTTAACCCATTTAATGATCAACAAATATCCTGGGCTTTCACCACAGTTTTATTTATGTTTTGTTTATGTGAGACCATG
Source organism: Tolypeutes matacus (assembly GCA_026826555.1). NCBI lineage: Eukaryota > Metazoa > Chordata > Mammalia > Cingulata > Chlamyphoridae > Tolypeutes > Tolypeutes matacus. Next base: position 726,113 of record JAKSZT010031697.1, read on the forward strand.
TGAATAGATCACAGTAGCGATGTGTTCCACACTCAGAATGAACCATTTAAGTGCCAATATTACATATATCAGCATTCCTTTTCCCTGCTGCAAAAAATCTGAAAAGCATTAAAATGGCAGGAGTACACAGAAGGAACAATATGAATTTCTGAGTAACTATTCAGAGCACAAATGCCCTAGAGGCTCTTATAATCCTTGGTTGAATTTGTTTGAGCAGGAAATAAAATTGAATCTGTTAAGCCATTCAGATTTCTCTATTCATTTATCATAGAAAATTTCAGCTTAAACTGACTAATGCATTGACTAACTTTATCTTTACAAAGATCTACAGATATTAATGAGAACAGAATTGAATAAACTTTTGTGGTTGTCCTGATGCTAAAATAGTGTAGAATGGGTAAACAGCAATACCTACAAAATAAAGTCAAATTAGAACCATTATCTTCTTCAGTGTAAAACAGTACACCAACTGAAGTATTTATGTTATTAATTTATACATTGGCTTTTTTCATCTTAAATAAAGATGGAAGATAATGCTTGAGAAAACTGTGCAATCACATTCAAAGTAGTATGAAAAAATAATTATGAACTTTAACATGAACTCAGTGTTCAAGGTTCATTGAACAAATTTTCTGGTTGTTCTAGACAGTTTCCTTTTCTACACATTATTTTTAGCATAAGTTAAATTTTTTTTTCTTACTTTTTAAATTATTATTTTTTTATTTTTAAAGAAGTTTTAGATTACACAAATGTAACATAAAAAATTAAGGGATTCCCATATGCCTCACTCCCTCTCCCTCCCATACTTTCCCACATTGTAGTCCATAAGTTAAATTTTTGTAACAATTTCCTGTGATCCTTATCCTACATATTCTCCACTCATCTCAGAAGATTATATACCTCCTACTTGTTAGGAAAACAGGGGTCATTACAGAATCATTATTTTGATCTCAATCCTCCTTATTAGTAATAGTATCTAAACACCCCTTTCACCTTTATGCCTACCGTGCCCAAAGAGAAAAATTGGTGAAGGTCTCCAATTAAAATTTAATATGTAATAATTTTTATCAACTTTACAGCTCCTTCCTGATTCTTCAGAAATTTTACTTCTAACTCCCATAACCAGAGCACTCTAAAAATGTTTATGAGTCCTGTTAAAGTTTAATAAGTGTTTTTTCTCCATAATTAAAACAATGGAGGAGAATACAAAATCCAATTACCTTCTAGTCTATATGAATATGAGAGTTTGTCTTAAAGTTAGATATAGAGTTAAAGTTTTCAGAGCTAGAGATATTAGAGTTAGAGCTTTTTGTGCCATTTTCAAGAAGTTCTCACTAGAACTTATTCTCATGCTGTTTTCCTGACATCCTCTTATAGAGACAGAACTCCAACCAAGTAATCTAGTTCACAAAAGTCATACTATCCATGAATGAACAAGTGTTTCACTGGATCCTTAAGGACACTCACTTCTTGCTCAAAGAAGTTTTCTAATGGTGTATCTTTCTGTGGGAGCAGGGAGGAGGATGCCCATTCATATCTCTCATAATCTCCTAAAGTACAGGAACAACCTGAACCCAAAGTGCCAAGTGAATTACACCAAACCAAGTGATTTATGACAAGTTTACAAACAAGTCCACATTAGAGGTTGTGGAAAGGAAATGGAAGTAGAGCCCTTCTTCCTACAGTTTATCATCTTAATCCACTAGGTATATTTTAAAAGGTGGCCTGGCTAAAAGTGATTTTTTCAATGACTTCTTCATATAAACATAGACCTTCATTTGACAACTGTGTAAATTTCCATGTGTGGGGAAAAAGAAAGCCTGCTGTATTCCCCCATATATTCTATGATATACTCAGTCTTAGGCACTCAGGCAAAAAGAAATGTTATACCCCTGCCTTTTAAATCACGCAATTGAGAGTAAGAATGCTCAGAATCTGATCTCCAAAGTTTTCTCACTCAATCATTAGTTGAAAGGTCATAGTCATCAGGATACAGGTGGCATTTAATTTTAATAATGAATAAGATATTAAATGTATCTATGTCTTATGAGAAAATTATATATTTGCTCAAGTAGTTACCTTTTTCGGTGACCTTCATTCCCTTGTATAAATCCATATTTCCATCTAGAATCACATTTCCTCTGCCTGAAATCTTTTTATATCCTGCACTCAGAGTGAGCTGGCAATGAATTTTGTTAATTTTGTATGAATGAAAACATCTATCTTTATTTTCACTTTTTGAAAGATATCCTTGTTGTATGTATATTGTAGCTTGAGAATTTTTTCTTTCACACTTTTTTTTTCACTTTATGTCCCACTATCTCCTTGCTTGCACTGGTTCTGACATCAAGAAGAATGATATCATTCTTACCTTCTTCCCCCATACAATTATTAAATTTGTAACTTTGTACTCTTCAGAAGAGGAAACGGAGACCCAGAGAAGTGGGGATAATTGCCTAAGAGGACAAAGATTGGCCAGAAGTAAAAAACTTAAAACCAGCAGTGTCATAGCAATAGATACATCAGCCATGAAAATATTTCCCTCAATTCAATTCAGAAAATATATTCTAAGCATCTTCTATGCAAAATACACTAGATTGATGTTTTCATATGCTATCTTTTGTATCTATCCCAATAGTATTCTTTTGTTTAAGGCTATTTAACAGGTCCTGGGAAGTTAACTGTCATGATTAGTAAGTCATCATAAAGCCATGATTAGTAGTAGAATTGGGAATCATATTGTTCCATATCCGTCACATATAATTCATCTAGGATGCTAACATGGCCCATTCATGTAGAGGAGGGGTTGTTAGCAAGGGGTCAGTAAGCTTGAATTGAGATTTAAAAAAAATTAATCTTGTGGGGACGTGTTGGTGTAGGTGTGATATATTTATTAAGTAATACAGACTATAGTGTGGACTTAATAAGGGGTCCTTGGTTTTCACCTGACTGGCAAAGATGTCCAGGGAACAAAAATGTTTAAGAACTCTTGATGTAGAAGATGTCCCTGTTTAGAAGTCCAATCTTCTGCTGAGAGTTCCCTTTCACCCAGCAGTCAAAAAAAAAAAAATTCCAAAATCAAAAGAGCTAATTCGTGCTTAGGAAGGTTTCCAACAGTTATCAAAGATTATATACCTTGCCATAATCTACAGAATTGGGTGGGAGAAAGTGTAAACTACAATGTATACTTGTATACTTTGTATACTTTAACCAATGTACCTCACTTAAGGAAGGATGTTGTTCATGTGGGAAAATATGGTAGGTGTGGGAAGTGGGACATATGGGAATCCCCTATATGTTTATGTGACATTTGTGTAATCTAGATATCTTTAAATATATATATATAAAGATTGGAGGACGTTAGGAGATGTTCTCTTTTCTCCATCCTCTTTTCTATTTAGCTGCTGAGCATCGGATCTCTCTGATGTGTAAACACTGCCTTACTCTGGTGAGAGAAACAAAGCTCCTAAACAATCCAGGCCTGGTCTGAGTCACCTCTTCCTCTCCCATCACATCACCAGTTTCTGATGAGCTACACGACATTATGAATAGAGCTCAGGATTAGAAATCAGATCACTCTGGAATTAAATCTGAGCATTACTAATTATTAGATTTTGCCCATTGCCAAATTTTCTTTGATATAAAATAGAAATAACAAGAATTTCATCATGAGGATTATATGAGACTCAGATCAGATACCACACTTAGAAAACTGACTGATAAATAAAAATATGTTCATTATATATTAGTTCTAATGATATTCACATTTCCCTTTCCCTTGCAGCCTTTTTTGGGAATCTCAATTTCACTGTTAGATTTTTTCACTGTTAGATATTTTAAAGGAGAGATCATACACTCCTAGAAAGATTTCAGAATTATAATTACTTGTGAATATTTAGTGAGTACTTCTAAAACTGAGCTTTTTTCCTTTTAATTTCAGCATTTGCCCACAATCCTGCCATCTACTAGGGATGTGAAGATAAGCTGCACATATTAGTGGGGAACATTTTGCCAGGACAACTGTGCTTCTACACCATGAGCTCTCTGATCCTATGCAGAAGATGACAACAAACAACAGAGTTGACTCTGTGCCAGATGCCATTTTAAGCATTATATGCATATTCTCCTATAATCTAACACAGACTTATGAGTTAGGTTCCTTATCATCTTCTTTGTACAGTTGAGAAAATGAAGCATAAAGAAGCTGAGAACCTTGCCAAGTTCGCATAGTAGGAAGCAGAAGGTTCAGCCCAAGGAGGTGCAGTTAATTGTACTCCAAGCTGTTCTTCTTAGCATGTCAGAATATTAATATTAGAGAAGGTCCTCTGGCCTGAATGTGTATATCCTTGGGGCATCAACAGTAGAATAGCAGCTTTTAATGTCCTGTGTGTTTTCACATCTTATCTTGTTTAATCATCTCTATAACTGTGGGAGAAGTATTCTTAGGATTGTTTTATATATCCTAATAAAAACTTGCACCCATTCTCCCATTACTAGATTGATCTATGCCCTACTTACCCAACACAAGGATGACTTCCAGACCAGAGACACATGATTCTCCTGTCCTACCTCCCCCAGGTCTTTGCCTGACTACTGATCACTGATACCACAGCCACAATGGAAGACTGTATAAATGTATCTGGCTGCCAACTTGGATGGAGCTGCTAATTCTAAACCTCTGGGAATAGAAAGTTTGGAGCATCTTTGACTCCTTCTTGTTCTTGAGCAATAAGATTTTAAATATAAACCTTTAATCATGCATGAAAATGTTAATAAAGTCAGACTCTGGAGATTACTGAGCCTGAAATGCTACATAAATGTAATGAGCCAGAGATTATAGATGCTATTTGGTTCTAAATTGCCAACCCATTTTTATCCACAATCTGAGTTCCCAAAGGAGCTGTCTTCAAACATAGCCCATGGTTTCTATATAGAAAATACCTTAAAAAGCAGGCTTCAGAGCTTTGCTTCTCCAGGGCAATGTTCCTTTGTTGCTGAGTTCATGATACTTGCCATACTCACTTATTCTGTATTAACATAGTTTGCTATTTTCATATCTTTAAATCATGTTATAAGAAAGATTAAGAGACTTTCATTATATATTTTATCTGGTCTTCAAGAAAGCAAGACTGGCAAATGTGCTGCAGGGAGGCTTGGGGAGTGCTGTCCTTCAATGGTTAGGTTTCTCCATAACAAGTTTTATTTAAGCTTAAAATTTTGGACATTTTGGATCAATAAATTCTTATCTGAGCTAGAATGCTTGTGACCCACAATCTCAGGTTGGTGTCATCCTGTAGAGCAAAGATAAACACATCCCACAAATGAAGATTTACTTACAAAGTTTCCCTTAGCAATCATTTTCAAGTCACTAATTGAGGTAAAGAAACACCAAATTTAAAGTAAAAATGGCTGAATGCACAAAGCAGCAGTTAGTGATGGGCCAGTGATCACAAATTCATAGATGTGTTCTCCACAAATATGGAATGTACTTGTTACTTCTTCCCTAAATTCACTCAGAGAGGTAGATAGAATCAATGATTTCTTAATTAGCATTTTTCTCTCCAGGTGACTCTAGGATTCAACTTACAGATAAATTATATTTAAACATGTATTTCTACTGTCACAGGTTTTTGTGAATAATAACCGGCTTACAAAGTCTACACAGAATTGCATTCACTTGATATATTATGGACTTAGAATTGAGATAAGAAAACAATACTTCTTTTATTAAATTAGCTTGCTAAACTATAAAGGCAATATATTCTTTTTACAAAATAGATCAGAAAATTTATAAAAGAAGACAACAGTCTCCTTCTTCCCATAATTCAAATAAGCACTATTAGTGTTTAGTGTGTGTACTTTAGATATGTTTCTATGTAAATGTGTCTTTTTATACATAAGACCATAATATATGTCATTATATATCATGCCTTTTCCATATAGTATTGTATTGAAAACAAATTTTCATGTCAGTAATCTCCCTAAAACTACTTTAAAGTCCACTTGATATTTCACGAGCATGTATCATAATGCTTTTTACTGTACCCTCCTATATAGAGAGTTGGGTTGTCTTCACTTTTCCCTGTTATTTTAAAAAAATGTGAAATACAACCTGAATGCATAGTTTTGGCCATATTTTTGGTCTAGTGAAGATTCTAAGTATAAGGAGTACTGAAAATTTCCTACCAACACAAACTTACCATACTGGATAATATAGCTATCATTATTGTTTGCTAATTTGTCAATTAAAATATTCACTATTTTTAAATTGTATGTATTGGTGATATATGAAATGATGGATTTTTTAGATGCCTTATTTTAACCTTCTCTTCATAAAGACTTTCATTATTTTTTAAACCTATTTCTGTTATTATAATGGTTGTCTGTGATATGTTTTGCAATTATTTTTCCAGTGTATTTCATGAAGTCACATACTTTAATTTAACTCTTTGTCTTTCATATCACATTTTTTGGTTAACATTTTCTACTCCATTGAGAGATCAAATTCATAATACCTTATGTTCATTTGTTTTTTATTTTATTTTATGTTTTATTTTAATATTTTAATACACAATTCCCTTTTTATTTAATTTTCAGGATGGCATAAGGAAAACACTTATTTGTTTTGAAAAATGCTTATCACTTATTTAAAAAACTTTTATCACCTCCACTGAATTATACCAAATTTCATTTAAATACACTTTAAATTGGGGTCATTTGAGGATTTGTCCATACTTGCTTCTTATTGAGCTTATCTGTTTTCACCAGTTTTATTAGTATTTTATAAGCTGTTATGTTTTTTAAATTATTTATCATCTAATATTTTTGTCTGTTGACTGATTTCTGATTCAAACATATTTATTAATATAATTAGCTGCTTTATAGCTTCTTGAGTTGAGCAGTTAGTTCATTTATTTTCTGTCTCAGTTCATTTGTTTACTTAATTCATGTTATATAAGCAAATATTTCAAGGTTTAAATATTCATAAGTGGTTTATTTTGTTGTTCCCTTACCAGTAATTTGGAAAATAGGTTACAGATTTTGACATAGGTTATATTCTTCAATTCTTCTAGGCTCTTTGTTCTTCATATGTATATATATATATAAGCTCAGTAAGACTAATGTCCATACACAGCATCATATGGTTACTAGTAGTCAACAAAATCAGAATGCAAAAATAGTCTAAACAGTCTGTCAATCCTGAAGAACACACGTCCAATAAATCATGTTGCTCCTGTTTACTTGCCTAATACATATTTTTTCTTTTTTAACACATTCAGAGAATGGTTCATAATTTCCCTAAATTGAGTTTTGATTAGCAAAAAGACCCTGAAATCAAAATGTGACAGAAGTTCTCTATATAAAGATTTCCAGAGTTTCAAATATATTCAAGGACTACTACATAGCATCATGCTACCTGTTTTACCTTCTTTGTGATATCCTTCTTGAGGTGGTTAATAAAAAGATCCTATGATATTCTTACATAATTTTGATTCAGTGTACCATAAGCTCACAAACCTTCCAGGATATATGCTACTGTAGCTTCAAATACTCATTTAGTTCAGTTGATTCAGAAATTTGAGGACCTCATCCCTAATTTCAAACTGAGTTCGTCAGATGTTTCATAGACACCCTGAAACAAAGTAAAAATATCAAATAAAACAAAGAGCAACTTAGCCTCAGCAGCATGAATGACTAGAGAAGAGACACAGGAGTAAATCTGTGAATAGAGGCTTGCAAATTCAAGCCTCTACTCATTAAAGGTCATTTTTAATTTTTATTTTTAGTCTTTATCAGACAAGTTGTGAGTTTGCAGAAAAATCATGCATGAAATACAGGATTCTCATATCACATCTTATTATTAACAATTGCACTGGTATGGAGCATTTGTTAAAATTCATGATAGCACGTTTTTATAATTATATACTATTATTTACAGTATATGGTTGAAGTTAGGGTTCATTGTTTGTGGAATATAGTTCCAGGGATTTCTTTTGTTTATTTTTATTCTGTGATATAGGGCCATTTTTATTCTTGTTTTTCATAGGGGAACATACTGTGGCAGTGACTAGGAGGGGATTCAGTCATGCATGATTTCAGGAAAGATGTCTGGCATGTCAACAGTCATAAATTTCTCTGTGTGTGTATATGTGTAGAAGTGGCCTATGTATTCAATTTATGATTCAAAATTTAAACAACTATAAGTTTAGGACTTATCCACTCATCATTTCCATCAATCATATGTAACGAATTTTTTCTGACAAGTATATCATTCTCTTGATCTAAATTTATCTGTCACCATTGCAATCCCTATGCCAACTACAGATAAATCAATTATCCAAATGCAAAACTGGATTCATGGAACAATGAGCATTGTGACAGAATTCATCCTGCTCAGCCTGACACAGAACCCAGACATTCAGAATCTCTTGTTTGTTGTGTTTACACTAATTTACTTTCTCACCCTGGCAGGCAACCTACTCATTGTAGTGACCATCACCACCAGCCCAGCCTTGCAATCACCCATGTATTTTTTTCTGTCTTTCTTGTCCTTCATAGATGGCATCCTCTCCTCTACCACAGCACCCAAAATGCTATTTGATTTGCTCACTGAAAAGAAAACAATCCCCTTCAATGGATGCGTGACTCAGCTCTTTGTAGGGCATTCCCTTGGGGGAGTAGAAGTTATCCTGCTCACGGTGATGGCCTATGACCACTATGTGGCCACCTGCAGGCCCCTGCACTACATGATCATAATGAACCAGCAGGTGTGTGGCCTCCTGGTTGCTGTGTCCTGGGCTGGGGGATTTCTTCCTGTCCTAATTCAAATCCTTTCTACTGTGTGGTTGCCCTTCTGTGGCTCTAATGTCATTGACCATTTTTTCTGTGATTTTTACCCTCTGCTGAAGCTCTCCTGCACTGACACTAACATCCTAGGACTCTTTGCTGCTGCCTACAGTGGGTTCATGTGTCTGCTCATTTTTTCAACTCTTATTACCTCCTATGTCCTCATCTTTTTCAACCTTAGAACTCACAGCTCTGAAAGACAGTGGAAGGATCTCTCCACCTGTGCCTCACATATTACTGTGGTCATCTTACTTTTTGTATCCTGTATATTTATATAACTTTGCCCCATGGGCACTTTTCCCATTGATAAAGGGGTGGCTGTGTTTTATATTATGATAACGCCCATATTAAAGCCATTAATCTATACAGTAAGAAATGCAGAGGTGGAAAATGCAATGAAAAAGCTCTGGAGGCTGAGTGATATACTGTAACAATTCAGGGAAATAAATAAAATAAAACAAATTCAATTTACATTTTAATATCATTTGTGTCTATTTCAGAAGAAATGACTCACAGTTAGAATATGTGAACTAAGTACATATTATCACCTTGTTATCGAAAATCTTGAGTGGTTCCTTTATCTTAAATAGTGACTGAAGTCCAATCCAATTAGAAAATTATTTGATATACAAATTAATATTCAATGGGTTTTAGTCAATTGACATGAAATTTTAACAATGTTTGGAAAATCCATGGCATTATATATTCTGTTAAAAAATTGTCTGCAAATCTTCAGGTATAGCTTATGTAACCTACAGCCCAAGTACTAAAAATTCATTTAAAAGTTTTATCATTAAAACTTTGTCAAAAATGAGTTTTTAAATCCCAACTGCTAGGGTCAGAGTAGAGGAATTTTTGTGGGAGAGAGGGATCATCCAGAAATCAATGGGTTTGGATGATAAAGAGAGAGTCATTAAAGCAGGAGTCATCCAAAAATTAATGCTCTTGAGTTGTACAATACAAGAAATACCAATGACATTGTAAATCTGGCTCTGTCCAAGCAAACTATCTTCTCTGCCTAAAGCCAAGAAAAGATATTAAATTATTTCAGGTAGCCATAGAGTAACCTTGTACATGATATTCCCAGGTAGAAACAAATATGGAGAATTTTTCCATCAAAAAAATCCACCAAGCACTTCACCTTCAAAATAGCTTTTATTGAATAAATTAGAGCTTTAGTTAATAGGGAAAAATATAGCTGGTGTGCTATCTGAATAAACAAGGAAGAAAATCTGCACATTCAAATCTGAAGAGAAAATTACAGGCCAATTTCATACCAATGAATTTGGTAGTCATTTGAGATGTTGTCACAGTGCAATTCTAAGAGAACTAATTTGGATAAAAAATGAAGTTCCAGATGATCCAAGGCAGATGTCCTGACAAATTTAATATTTCATTTTTACCTTTGCAAGACTGAATTAACCAACTTTCTCAATAGCTATGCCTATAGTTCATGTTATATATAATATATATAACATATATATAGCATATATATATATATAGCATATATTGATATGTAATTTTTAGTAAACAATTCATTCTGAATTGGAGATCACTTTTCCTCAATTGTGACCAATACATTTCCTCATACCAAAATATTCATATCCTCAAGCCTCCTTATGTATATGTTCAGCCTACTTGTGTTTAAGAAGGGCCCTGGGACTAGACTGTAGAAGTGATGTGTGTCACACACAGGCTGAAACATTCAAGATCCAATGTGCTATAATCCAGCTTCCATATTCCCTCCTGCAGGAAGCCTAGATGAAATGCATTATGATAGCAGGACTATACAGAGAAAGCTACAAGGATTTCTGTGTAACTACATGGGTGATAAATGCCTTATGTGATCCCCAAATCCTCTGAGGATTTTGCCTGTACAGAAAATATAAAATTGCATATGATAAGCCACAGAGTTTCCAAGATTCATTTTCTAATTTTTTTACCAGAAGAAAACACAAATTATCCTTACTAACACATTCACTAACTTCATCATTACACAGATTTATTAGTGCTTATAAGAAGACATATCAATATTACTTTTGGATTTACCTAGGTTCTCAAATAATGTAGAATGGATAAATAGCAATCCTTATAAATCAAGTCAAATTAAGCCTTTTTCTGCTTCAGTGTAACACATTTATTAACTGACATATTTAAAACATAAATTTATTCACCTTTTTTTCCCTTTGTCTAAAGTGTAATGCAATAATGAAGAAAATTATACAGTAGTATGCTAGAGGGTGTCAACAACAATTATGAACTCCAGCATAAGATAGCTGTTCAATGTTCTTGAGTAAATCTTCATGCTATCTCCTCTAGTACACTTGTTTGGGTGAGCAAGTCTTTTTCATTGGGATAAGCTTCCTGGATTATCTTGAGGGATTGTCCTTGTACCCCATGATTAACATCTAAAATCTCTGCAGAATGTCTAGCAAAATGGGACCAGTGCTAATTAAACCATGAGATATTTTGTTGTAGTTTTATCTCCATAGTTTGTGCAATTTGAGGAAAAATTTTCACCCCAACTTATTGCATGTCCCATGAGCATGATGACTGAACATGTTGTATCCTAAATACAGCTCAATCTGAGTATGCCATAGGCTTCCCATAAATGCTGTTTATATAGCTCCAGAGGGGGGAATTTCAGTAATACTAAGACATTAAATTGTACCTTATTTCATCTACTTCAAGGCTGTCTTGTGTTTCTATTTCTACTTTCTTTAATTGCATTCTCTCTACTTTTACATTCATCATATTCTATAAAGGAAATGAAGCTCTGACATACCTGGCAGTTAGCAATCATCTACTTCCCAATACACAGACAGTTTAGCAGCATATATACTGATTTGTGAGAACACAGACACTCTGCTTTTCAATATTCTATGCCCTGTATGATTTTTATGGTAGTTATCACAGGACATCTGAAAAAATAAGCAGATTGACAAATGTCTCATAGTCTATAAACTCCAAACCTAAATTACACTAAGCTGTCTACTTGTAAATTGAGTAATCACCTTTCTTCAAATATGCCACATTGAAATTTTAGGCAGAACTTGAAAATCATCAAGGGATCCAAATTCTCTTTTTTTTTGTGGTAAACACATCTTCAGGTTATTTTCAGAATAAGCCTTTAATCAGCACCGTATCTGAGACGGTTAAAAGTATTGTAACTTATTATAAATTGGTAATGGAAAGAGCATTATTACATTCCTTCTTGGTATCATCATCCACATGAGTGCCTTTCTGTTTGCTCCAATATCCAGTTTCCATTTATCACTACTTTTTGACCATAACTTTCTACCCATCACTGGATTTTCCATATTAAACATACTATTTACCCACAGGGCAGGATATAAGAGAAATTTTGTTAACATGTATCTTTGGATCCAAGTTCAGCCAAATACCCTATGATTTGATAGGAAAAATCTCAGGATTGTCCTTGTCATTTGGTACATAGAACTCATTGATGGTTATCCTTAAATGAGTTACATGAAGTAAATTTATGGCCCACCTTAAAATATCTTAGGAATACCTATTGTCAAATTTAATTGCATGGATATTGTATTTTGAACACCAGTAACACCTTCCTTGGGTACACAAAATCTAATCCCATTCCTATGCTCCCTGGAATAGGCAATAAAAAAAAATTAAGTGATAAAGATATAAAGTTGTGTAATTCCATTCTCCTTTACCTCCTCATTGTAACCCACTGATCCTAAATATATTTTCAATGGAGTCAACATTTGCAAAGAATTCAAGAGTTTGGATATTTGAAAGGGCTCACAAGCCTCCAAAGAGCATACTCAGTTAAGGCTTTTATTTTAAGGCAAAAGAAATTTTGCAATAAGTGAAGTAGCATTCAGGCAAATACTACAACTCTAAGAGACAGCTGGGCACAACCTCTCTGGGATTCTTATTCACACACAGATAAGCTTTATCTTCAGCTGAACCACCAAAGTCTGCATGATAAATCATTTTTTTTATTATTGCCATTTTTTTTACTGTGGGTAAAAATCAAATTTTTCAAAATACATACCAATATTTGTAAAGTGAAATATAAATATATATGCATATATGTGTATTTGCTTACATAAATGTTATTTTTATGTATATATATATTTTTTTAAAGGTGCTCAGACTACCTAAATATTACACAGAAATTACAGGGATTTCCATGTTCCCCACCTCCCACACCTCCCACACAAACATCCTTCATCAGTGTGGCTTATCACCCTTAATGGATATACATATCCTGGGGCCTTGCCACCAATCATAGAGCACAGTTCACATTGCATACCACATTCTCAAGAAGGCTCAAAGCATTTGTTCCAAGTGGGGTATTTGTGTCCCTCTGGTCAAGCCTCTTATGTCAAATGAAAACCATCAGTAAAAAAACTGGCCCTTGGTTTTACCAAGGGAGATGTGGAATTTAAACAGCACATCCAAACTCCCAGTACCTTTATCCTGGCTTAGGGTCAAATCCAGGTGAGCCCAGGGATAAAGATAGAGCTTTCTCTTTAAGCTGTAAAATAACTGTATCCTATATAGACTACCTTCTGACCATGGTCAAGCCTTTCTAATTTTAAATCACTAATGATTATTCTTTTTCTTGCATATTTTTACAATTTACATAACACAAAAATCAAATAGATAACTGTAAAAATGCTAAAAATTTGTACCATAATATAAGGTGTGGCTATTGCTTTAAAGAAACATTGAAACATTTCAGTTTGCCAAATAGTCTAACACAATCTTTTTCCTAATCATACATGAGTTTGACAACTTTTTCTTCTACAATAACCACTGTGTTTTAAAATTATGAAAGGTAAGAATATATTGATTTAATGTAACAATTAATTGATGCATAACTAACACTTGTTCCTTCTTTGTCCTTTCAGATTTCATTAGATGAGCATAATGTGGAGGTTTTAGCTCAATTTCTAAATACATTTGGCCATCAATGTCAGTATTATCATACATTTTGTTGAAATCAGCCAAATTAATCCTATAAATTATAAAAATACTATGTCAAATACATTATGATTATTATAAAATAAGTCATTTAGAGTTATGACCATATTTTCCAGTCTTTCCAAGCAAAACTGGCCTTTACTTTTCTATCAAATATTGTCATGGTTTGGATCATAAATCAAGGGCCATTCTCAGGTATTTCTGAATCTGAGTTTCTTGGTGGCCTTACCATATTCCCTGTTTAATACTAAAAGGCTGTACTGATCTGGGTTACCTAATTAGCCTTTCCTTTAAATAATGACCATCTTCCACCAACCGGTAAATTCCTGGTCAAATTTCATAAATTTCCAGTTCTGACCAACTGCACTGTGGGTTAAATATAGTTTTCATTGATAGCGGACCACTGGCAGATAAAGAGCACCTAAACAATTAACATCACCTTTTCATGCATTCCTCCAACCTATGGGGACCAAAAGTTTCACATAAATTCATTCTTGTGCTTCTGACAAGACCAGAGGCTGTTGCTTTTGACCTACCTATGAATCCATTTAATGAGTGCACTTCATAGTTTCTCTTAGATTAATGTGCATGATCTTTTCCATCTTTGTTTCTCTGTATGCTGTACTCATTTTATCCATTTTTCTAGAGCTATCATATGTGATCAGGTTGTTCTCCATCTTTCACTTCCTCCTGATAAAAACATCCCTTCTATATGGCCAATAGGGGTCAATAAGTCCTTTTCCCCGATATGGCTCTCTTCACAAAAGCAAATTCTATGTTAACATTGTGAGGGTTATTATAGATTGTTTTGGCTAATGGTAATTTATCCATCAAACATGATATCTCTGAAAAAGTACTGCTCAAGTACAATTCAAGTATATAGTTTAGGTCCCAAAATGTTGAATTACCTAATACAATGTCATGTGGGTTTTGGGCACCAACATATATATTTTAAGTGTGGTAAAGAGCTTTCCACAGGTCCCCTCAGCAGACATTGGAGCTCAGTATATGAACCCACCTAGGTAATCATAAAATAAGTTCGGTTCCCCTTTCCATGTATTAATTATTGTACTCATTTTGTAAAAAAGATTAATAAGCATAAAATAATATGTCAGCATACAACAGATATTTTATTTCCATTGTATCTGGGTGTCTTTCTCTACAGACCATCACCTGGGTTAGTAATTGCCCAGTGACCAATGGCTCTGTTGTCAAATGAAATCTATTGTGTACATCCAGGAGATACTATTTCCCACATGTTCTCTCCCAAAAGAGGTCTTCTATACTGGAAATAACCGTAAAATGAAAACCAAAGGACAAAGCAAAATAAGAATTATTCAAAATCTTTACACACAAAGTGTTTCTGAATCATTAGGTACATCCAATAGATAACTCAGGGACACAGCCTGTACCATGAGCAGGAAATGAAGCGGAACATCTCTGCAGGAGAATAATTCCATTCTTATGGATGTCTATAAAGGTAACTGTAGTAATACTTTTCTTAGATCTTACCCTCTGTTTTAGCTTCCTAGGCTTCATTGGCCATGTTTTATACCATAGTATCACACTTGTTAAACTCATTAATTTATTTCCTCAAACTTGCAGAGATGAAAAATACAATGGTGAAAATCTGGAACTAAAAGGTGATTTTAGGTAAAAATTCATTTAAAGACAAGATAAGAAAATCTAATCATGTTTTAAGAACAAGCATGGTAGATGCAAAGGATAATGGTCTTACAGTCAGAATATGTTCACTTTAGTATGTGTTCCACTTGCAGTATAGAAGCTTGAATCCTTCTTACAAAATATATCTAATTTGATTAAATAAAGAATAAATTATCTTCCAATTAGAAACTTATTTTTATTTACAAAGTATTGATCAAACGGAGATTGCTAACACACAAAATATTATGGCAATGTTCGGAAAATCCATGACTTCATGTATTCTGTGGAATGATTCTCTGCATACTGTAAGTATAGATTTTATAACCAATAAGATAGTATGTTAAACTGTTAAACAAAAGGTGTGATGTCAAAGTATTTTTTTAATGAATGCACAAAAGCTGAAATCAGGATAAACTTGTTAAATGTATTCTATCTATGCATTTTAAATTATTGAGTGGGAGGTTAAAAACTGATTGGGATTCTGTCTCATAAATACTTTAATGAGACATTAATGAAAATTTCACTGTCACCTTGGGTATTTAGGCATATCCAAGTCATATCTAAGACAATTGCAGAACATAGACGAATAATGCTTGCAATGCCAAACTGTTTCTTTTCAAGACAATAAAGCTTAATCCCAGCCAAAGATCATAAGCTAAAAATCATCAGACCTTAAGATGACTGTCAGAATTTACCCACCCAAGTCTAAATCCAAAAGCATGACCAGAGACATACATTTTTATTGTGTTAACATATATATAACATAATTTGCAATTTTAGCAATTTTAGGTGTACCATCCAATGACATTAATTACATTTACAATGTATTGCTATTGCCAGCACCATCTGTAACCAAATTTTTTCAAACCCCAAAAGAGAAACCCTGTGCACAATAAGCAACAAGTCCACATTTCCTATACTTCCAGCACCTGGTACCTCTAATCTAGTTTCTTTCTTATGATTTTGCTTATTCTAGGTATTTCATATAACTGGAATGTTGAAGAAGATGCTGAGAGCCAGAGCATAAAGGGTTAAGCATTTAAAAAGCATGCTTGCTGGCAGAGAAACATTAGTAAATGTCCCCAAGGACACTGCATGCTGCAGATATCAGTGGGAGGAGGCAGAGCAGAGTGAACTCACCACACAGATGTTATTGTCTGAATTCTGAAGAAAGATTGTCTGGGAACTCACAAACAGGTAGCGCTGTCACGCACCGAGCTGAAAACATTAAACACTGCTGTAAGCTGTAAGCTGAATAAAAGAAAGGGTCACAGTAACCTCAGTGCTGTTTTGCCTGAGCGAGCTGCAGCCCTCTGCTTCAAATATATCAACTTGTCTGACTCTTCCTTTGTGCCTCGCACTGATAACAACACTGGAATCATATAATATTTGATGAATATGTCTGGCTTATTACACAAAATAAAATATTTTCGATGTTCATCATGTTGTTTCATGTATCAGAACTTCATTAGTTTTATGGTTAAATAATATTCTATTGTATATATTTGCATTTTGTTTATACATTTTTCTATTGGTGGACACTTGGGTTATTTCCACCCACTAGCTATTGTGTATTGATCTGCTACATTTGTGTACAGCTATCTCTTTGAGTCCCTACTTTCAATTTATTTTGGCATATACCTAAGAGTGAAATTGCCATGTCATATGATTATTCTATGTTTAACTTTTTGAGCAACCATCAAACTGTTTTCCACAGTGGCTGCTACATTTTGCATGCCTACAAGCAATGCACAAAGGTCCCTATTTCTCCACATCCTTACCAACAATTGTTATTTTGTTTTTTTTATAAAATCATGATTCTAGTGGGTATGAAGTGGTATATCATTGTGGTTTTGATTTTCAGTTTTCTAAAGGCTTATGATGTTCAGCATTTTATTATGTGCTTATTGGCCTTTTGAATATCTTCTTTGGAGAAATGCCTATTCAAGTTCTTTGTCCAATTTTTAAAGTGGGTCATTTGTCCTTTTTTTTTTTTTTCGTTGTGAGAGTTCCTTAAATATTCTTTATCACTATTGGAAATGTAATTAATAGAGTGAAAGGTGTTCTATGTGCATAGTTTGGAAGATTATCATATATGTAAATCATTATCAGATATGTAATTTCCAAATATTTTCTCATTTTCACAGATTATGTTTTCACTCTCCTAATAATGACTCTTGATGCACAAAAGTTTTTGTTTTATGATGTCCAAATGACCTGTTTTTTTCTCTTCTTGCTCATGCTTTTGAGATCATACATAAGAATTTATTGCCAAATACAAGGTCCTGAATATTTTCCCCCAGATTTTCTCTAAGTGTTTTATGGATATAGCTCTTATATTTATACCATTGATCCAATTTGCATTGATTTTTGTATATGGTATGGGGTACAGGTCAAATTTCATTCTTTTGCATGTGGATATTCAGTTGCCCAAGTAGCATTTTTTGAAGAAAGTATTCTTTATCCCATTGAATGTATTCAGAGCTAACATACACAAATGTCCAGTTTTCAACAAAAATTGAAGGCATACAAAGAAACAGTAAAAAATGGCCATTCAACAAAACCAAATAAAGTGAAAGAAACCATCACTGAGGAGATAAGTTAGCTCTCCTAAATAAGTTCAGTGAGTTAAGAAAATACATGGACAGAGCACTATGGGATTCATGAAAATGATTTATGAACAAAAAGACAATTCAATAAGAGGTATAAATTATTGAATGGAATCATATAGATTTTCTGGAGATGAAATGTACAATAACTGAAATAAAAAATCATTAGAGTATTTCAATAGTAGTTTTGAACAAATAGAAAATTATCAGTGAACTTGAAGATAGCACAATTGACATTTTTCAATATGAGGAGCAGAAAGCATAAAGAATGAAGAAAGTGAACAGAGCCTAGGAAATCTGTGGAAAACTATGAAGCATAGAAACATAAGTATTTTGGAGGTCCAAGAAGGAGAAGAAAGAGAGAAAGAGCAAGAAAAATATTATTTGTAGATATAATGGTCAAACAATTCCCAAATTTAATGAAAGATACAAAGACAAAAAGTTCAACAATTTCCAAATAGGATAAAGTCAAAGAGAAACAAACTGAGGCACATTATAATCAAACTGTATAATATAAAAGACAGAGAGAATCTTGAAGGCTGACATCAATAAGATAGGAAAATTAGAAACTCACAAGTATGTCGAAATGACAGATTGCAGTCTTAAATAACTATTGGGGGAAAATGAAATCACAAAGGATAATAGAAAGTTTATAAATATGAAAGAAAGTGAAAACACAACATATGAAAATTTATGGGATACAGCAGAGGCAGTGAGAGCTCAACAGGAAATTTATAGCTGTAAATGTGTACATTTAAAAAGAAAAAAGTAACAAATAAATAACATAACTTCACACTTAAAGAAACTAAGAAAGAAGAGCAAACTAAACCCAAGGTTTACAGAAGCAGTGTTAAGCCAGCCTTGCAATGAGAATAAAAATAGTCTGAGGTGGAAGTTCAGGGTTCTCTCAGGTCTTTCTGAGCATATGTTTTACCCTGGAGATGTGCATGACCTTTAAATTCCCTCCATATACATGGGTACTGCAAATAAACTATTTTCCCCACAAAATTTTCTCTAGACTTTATATTTGCAGACCCCAGGTTTTCTATTTTACATTTAAACCATTTAATATTTTGCCCCATTGACTGCAAATTAATGTTTTCTTACAATGATTAGCTGGCATTGTTCCCATTTCTTTAGCCAGAGCATGTTCTGGGACAGGTGAGACAGAGATGAGCATTTTGAATCAGGTTCTCACCAGATGCCACCAGACTGGATGGAATAAACATACCTACACATTCTATGAATTATGTGAGCTCTGTTAAATAGCTTGGGACCTATACTGGGAGTGAAAACCTCACCAAGTATTGGTTGGGGATAGAGCTAGTAAAAGCACCAAAATACTTTCCTACAATTTTTAATTTGCTTTTTCCTTGATTCAGCCTTCACTTGGTTTCTATAAACATTTGGTTATTTTCCAAAGTCTTGAGGAATTTTCTTCTTCCAGTTTTTGCATGTTTTTCAATGCTTTTGTGAAGGAACAATATTTTGAAACTACTTTCTCTGTCATCTTGCTGATGTCAATCCCAGAGACATATTTTTAATTCTCATAGTGGCATCCTCAAAACTGTCCATGAGATGTTTCTTGGTACAAAATGGGAATAAGAAAAATATATTGGTCCTATTTTTGCAAAGATCCCAACATGGTTATTTACTAATCCTCTAAGGTTTGGGAGCGTCAGTGCATCAGCAGATCCCTTCACTCTGTTAAAAATATATTGAAACAATAAGTAACTAACAGTGTCAACACCTTATCAAGATACTAGCCCATAAGTCTGGTAGTTTTTCTGAGCAGGACTGAGAGATGGCAAGGAGAAATTATACCCAAAATTGTTGTGAGTTTCCAGAAAAACAGGGTAGGAAGAAGTCTTTATTAAGGGATTGAAGGAATTTGCTCCTGATTGAAAAAGACTTTAAGAGAATAAAAATTTGCATAGTTGATTTCAAAAAAAAAAATTAAAATTAAAAAGATATTTATTCACTTATAAATTTTATAGCTCTAGAGAAGAAATTTGCTGTACCCATGTTAAACTCTAAATGACTTTAGAAATAAATATTTAAAAATTTAATTATGGATTGTCAAATTTAGAGGTGAGATTTGAATTCTAAAGGAATAGAAGTTTTCAATGAAAGTAACTCATTGCCTGAATATATCCAGACAGATAATGGGTACCAAATTTTGACTAAAATTCTCCATATTTTGTGAGCATATAGAGTGATAACCTACGTTCTATACAATTAATTTCTCAGTTTGAAATTGTTGGAATTTTGGAATTGGTAAACATTTCATTTAACAAATGGAGTCTATTTGTGGCAGTGATTGTACACTATCTAAAAAGAGGAAGACAATAGCTGAACTCAATCTAAACATTGAGGAATCTTTAATCAACTAGACACAGAACAGTGATTATAACATCTGTGTTTCTCCCAAATTTGAAGCGATGGAACTTATTCCAAAATGCTTACTAAAACCAGTTTTGTAGGAGTGCCTTTGACCTATAGGCCAAAAATAAGTATGGAAGCAATAACAAGAAAACTTGTTTTATAATAATGGTGCATATAATTGACTAAATTTACATAATTACAGCATTATATAAACCCAATGTCTATCAAAGTCCATGAAAGTTCTCAATATATATTTATTTCAGGAAAGAATGAATGAAATATAGATTAGCCTTCATTAAAAAGCTGAACTTCGGACATCAATAGAAAACTCATTTGTATCCACTTCAGAAAAAAAGCTGCTGTTTTTTAAAGAATATTCTATTTTTGCATCTAATAAATATTCATACAGTTGATATTAAATTGTAAAATAATGATAAATTGGTTTCAAATATGAATTCTTTCAAATATGAAAAGAAGTGCATTCACTCTAATCTAGGAGACTAAACGTATGGAGGAAAAGTTTGGAATGCTGTCAGTTAAGCCTGTTTTTCTCATGTGTTAAGATTCATAAGAGCACCTTGATTTTATTGATTTTTGGGGGGAGTCTCTTTCACTTGTTCCTGTACCTAAGATGGATCTCTCTCCACAGCCTTACACTTTCTCTGCCATTAGGGTAGCATATTACCTATGTTGCTAACACAGTTGTAGGAGGGAAGGCAGGGGGGCAAATCTTTGTTTTTCTGATTTAGTCTCAGTCTTATGTACTGTGTCCTTCAGTCTTGGTTATAGAGATTTCTCAGGGGTCCTGCCCCTATATCATCTGCCTCAAAGAAGCCTTATCAATGTTGCCAGGTAAGGAGAGGCTACCATCTTCCAGTAAGGGGAAGCAGGGTATTTAATAAGGACCCAAGATTTAAGCTTCTTGAGTCCTTTGCCCAGATGTGCCATCCCAAATCTTGGAGCTCTAATCCTTCCCCATCAGTGCTGTACCTTAGTAAAGCATTTCTTAGTAAAGATTTCTCAGGGCTATGAAATCAAACTTTCAATACTCTCATTGTGATCAAATGTTGATTAATCACATGAAGAACCTCAGGAAATTGATGTAAACACACTTCTCATAATTATCCCATCTCAGGGGGGAGGAGGTTGGAGTATTTATACACCAATTCCTATCAAACTTTCATTTAACATTGCTAGGAAGGAGTTAATCTTCTGGAACTGTCCTGAACACCAGCAGAGCTGACAGCCTGCACTTTAGAGAAATATTTTGGGCAAAGGGATATGTATACTGGCAGTTGGAAATCAGCATAAAACTAAAACAGAAAAGACCAAGAGATATGGGCAGAACACTGAAAGCCACTTGTATATCCACCTCCTTTTTGTTCTACAAATGAAGAGCATCAAAAATCATACCCTGACATTCCACTTGAAATTCATGGACTCTAATTAGAACTACAGTATCGATGCTTCTAGAAATCATTCCTGGGTGTCTTTTCCTCCCTCTTCTATATTCTGGTCATCAAATGCTCCAATTCTCCCCCCCCTTTCTAATCCCCAAATCTTCAGCTTTCCTTCCCTTCCAGGAGGTAACATGGTTCCTACTTCATGGGAAAATAGAAGCAATCTCAGAATCTCTCTTCACCTCCTGCCTCCTACCCACAATGTTATATATGACCATTTCTCATGTTCCCTCAAGTGCATCCCGCTGGAACAGGTGAGAATCTTCCTGTTTAATTATGACATCTCTACTTTAGATCAGAAAACTTACTTCAACATTTTTGACTTTTTAGTTATCAACATTTACCTTTAAACCAAACTGACACAGCCCTAAAGTCCAGAAGCAGAAAGAGAAACACCTTCACCTCAATTTTTAGTTGCTCCTCAGTTTTCTGCCAACCTCACTCAGTCTTTCCCTCTTCCCCCAAACTCCCATTATTATAATGTTTTCTTTTTCAATATATTGTATTTGCTGCTTGGACCTCCTTCCTAAATTACCATCTCATTAAATAGCATAGCTATTCATAAAATGACCAGAGCTGTACCCAAATTGTCTATTTATCCTGGGAAGGCTTCCTAAGGTACTGGCTCCAGAAGAAAAGAGAAAGGAGAATGTGATTTTATTTGAGTAAGAAGAGTTTTCATTTGTCCAGTTCTTTTCCTGTCTGATTGAGATAAACTATCAGAGCTATTGCTGTCTCCTCCCTCTCATGTCCTTTCAGCTGCCTCTTCTACAGACAGAATTCCAAGTAAGCAGATTGATGAAACCATATACTACCTAAGTGAAGACATGATTTAATGAACCACCAAAGATTCTTATTCCTTGTTCAAATAATTTATTTTTCATGGCACATTTTCTGAAGATGAGGAGTAAGTACCCATGCCCGCTTCTAATCATCCACTTAGACAAATTCACAGTCTGGGATCAAAATACCAAAAGAGAGGGACAGACTACGAATGAGGTAGGCAGTAAAAAAAGAGTAAAATTGTCAACTGTTGAGAATAGAGCTGAGGCCATTGCTACCCTTTTCTCATCTTGGGGTTCAGGATGCATTAGTTTGGCTTAAAGGTAAAAATTGCTAAAAAAGAAAAATGATGCCTTACAAGGTTGCAGCAAGCTCCTCATTACCTCAGAAACTGAAAGAGTGAGCATAGTAGTGGAGCCTGCTTTCCACAGTGTTTCTTTCCCTCTCTCTCCCTGGTTTCTTTATACATGGCCACTTGACTGAGTGTGGTTTTTCTCAATGGCTACTGTATAAAAGCATGACATAGACCTGAAATTTTCCATGATTCTCTCTCTGAGGGATAGAGAGAAAGGCTGTTCTCCCAAATTCATCATGAAAGGCTGTCATCTAGGCAGTCACCCAGAAGGAAGTAAATTTGATGACTTTTAAATCACCCAATCTTTGGTAGCTGTGAATCCTGCCATCTAAGTCCCCTCAGTCAGTCACTAATAAAAATGTCACAATCTCTCAGGATTATGGGCTGCTAAAGACTGACTATTCTATTCTCAAAGTAATTATACCAATTTCACAACTCATGTTTTCTTTTTTTTTTTTTTAAAGATTATATTTATTTATGTATTTATTCCCCCCTTGCTGCTTGTGCTCTCTGTGTCCATTTGCTGTGCATTTTTCTGTGTCTGCTTGTCTTCCTTTGTTGGGTCGTCTTGCTGCCTCAGTTCACCGTGCTGCATAGGCTGGCCTGCCTTCACCAGGAGGCCCCAGGAATCGAACCTGAGGCCTTCCATATGGTAAACAGGAGCCCTATCGATTGAGCGACATCCGCTTCCCTTATGTTTTCTTAAAGAAATCTCTTCTCTGAACTTTGACGTGGCCTTAATCTAGTCATATATTGGTGAACCTGGGCCAGGTTCACCAATACCACAATGAGCAACAAAGCCTTATGAAGAAGGTAATAAATTTCCTTATCCAAGTTTCATTCCAAACCATAACCAGAGACATATCTTTAACTCAAGATCACCTGCATTTCTAAATCTGACCTCTCATGATGTTTGTGGATGCCTAGTGACAGTAATTGACAAATCTTGGCAGATAATTTGGCAGAGGTAACTACAGGTTCAATTACTAATCTTTTGATGACTTGAGAGATAATTGCATTACCAAATCCTGCACTTTTGTGATAGTCTATTCAATCATCTCTGAAGATTCAATGAAGAATCAGAAATTGCAAAGAGTCTTGAGCAATAAGATCCTGTGTAATGAAGCCATATACTGACAAGAACTGAAGATTTCTTTCTGAGATACTGCTCCCAAGCTTAAAGGGTTTCTAAGGAATTCTCTCCACACTGCTCATAGATTTTTTTGGAACAAAATCATGGAGGAGTTGCTTTGATAAAACAATGTCCAATCAAGTGTATATGATTCACTTATACAATTTATTGTTCTAATACTAGACTTTTTTATATGAAAACTTTGTGCTGTTCACATGTTTTTAAATTTAGACTGAATATATTTTTCAGAAAAGTGAAGCTTGCTAGCTAGCTAGCTAGATTAATTTATATTTCCATGGGATTGCAAGAAAATGAGTAGAATTAAATCCTAGAGATAGAGAATATTCTTAACAAAATTAACTCATTTTCAGAGTTGCTCCAGACTAATGATAAACACACAAAAAATTAAAATATCGAGATTGGGAACAATATCAAGTGAAATAATGTCAATGTTCTACTAGTTATATTTTAAATTGTAATTAGTTTCTATAAATGCTTTTATTTCAAGCTCATGGAGTCTATTGGTGGCTGCTGTACATACCATGAGGGGAAGAAAGCAATCATAGGTCTCAATCTGAAAACTGAGGAATCTGCAACCAACTATACCCAGGTCAGTGATAAATAAATCTTTGTTTCCCTAAATTTCAAGCCAATTAGCTCAATTTAGCCAAATTCACTGAAATACATTTTCTAGTTAGATTGTGACACATGAAATGAAAATGTCAATATTAACCTGATCTGCAATGATGCAGTCCAGTCACTATTAAGAACAACCAAAGTTGCCCTTACAATAGTGTGTTTAAAATTCATGTCTCACCAAGATAGACTGATACTGTAGATTTCTGTTTGTGATGTTTTAAATCTTCTTTCCCTTTTATCATGATTTCCATATTCTAAATTGTAGTTAGAATTTGTGAGTTAATGCTAGGCAAAATGTTTAACTAGTTAGTCAACATCTACTAGAGCTTTGGATAGAGGGAAAGCAACTCAGGAACAGAGCTCTTTTGAAAAACTAATGACTATTTTTCTCACCCTTTTTGAGGCTGAGGCTTGTGATGCTGACTTTTGTGTCCTTTAATTTGTAAGAGAAAATGTAAGATTATCATTTTTGACAGGGTTTGGGGAAGGAGAAAAAGAAGAAAAGACAGAATAAAATATATTTCTTTTTAACAATAGTATGTATTCATTCTTTAAAATCCATTTACAGATCATTCAGAAAGAATAACACAGTCTTGGATATATAAAACATTTCTACCAGTTAGCAATGTATACCTCAAAATTATGCTAAAAGGAAAATGGTATTCCCTTATGTGATCCTAACATTTTTCTCACCAATAAGAAACTCAGAATGACTTCGTGTATCAATTAATTCCATTTGTAGAAGGTAAGTAGGGAAGTACACCTAATCTAGGATAGTATACTGAATGTGAAAAAGACTAATTGCACATAAAATTCATTTATAAAATACAGTGAACTGTTCAGGAGACTTTGTTTCACTTACATGTCCACATTCATAGATAAATTGCTGGAAAGAGTAAAAGGGTCCTGTTGTCACAGAAACAACATCCAGGGCTGTTGAGTGGCTGAAGCTTGATGAACCCATATATAGTTTCATGGCGTTTTTAAGAAAAAAAAATCCATCTGCAGCTCTGTCTTTAGGTGTGCATGTGTATCATTTGACAGAAAGGAATAAGAGAACATAGAACACAGTCAATATAGAGTAAGTTTTGACATGTTTAATATCTGATTACATAGTCGACTTTTCAAAGAATATTTTGTTCATATATTATAGTCATGGCAATAAAATGTATAACATCAAAATAATTAGTATTGGTGAAATCTTTACAAAAAAGTGGTAAAAAAACACAAATACTGCTATTTGGTGACTTTTAGAGAAAATTTTGAGGTCAACCATAAATCAACATGCATAATATTGTCTGGGTTCTACTGTGGTGTTTGTAAGGTATTAGCACTATACAATTAACAAGAATTAGGAGAAATTTAACCTTTTCTCATTCTTCTTTATAACTATATGTAAAGGCAGAAGTGAGGAAAAAGCGTACCTCTATCAATCCCAGGGACCAGAAATAAAGAGGGTATGGGCTATTTTGGCATTGAAGTAAAAATATTATTCAAAAATATTGTGATCTTTTCAGATGGACAGAGGGGTCATCTGTAAACCTTTGCACTACATGACCATCATGAGCCTACCTGTATATAGTTTTCTGGTGGGGAAGGCTGGGATTTGGGGTTTTTTTCAAGAAAGAATCCAGATTTTGTTCATAATCCAATTACCATTCTGTGGTACCAATGGCATTGACCATTTTATTTGTGATTTGATACCTCTCTTGGAACTAGTATGCACGGACACTCACATTTTGAGGCCCTTGATTGCTACCAATAGTGGTTCACTGTGTTTACTCATTTTTTTGTATGCTAGTGGCTTCCTATGTTGTCATTTTGCGGTCTCTGAAGACTCTTAGCTCAGAAGGGCATCACAAAGCCCTCTCTACCTGTGCCTCTCATGTCACTGTTCTCGTCTTATTCTTTATACCTTGTTCATTCCTGTATCTAAGACCTTTGACTTTCTTCTCTGCTGACAAAACTGAGAGTGATTTTTACCTTAATAACTCCTATGTTGAACCTCTTAATCTATACCCTCAGATATGCAGAAGTGAAAAATGTCATGAAGAAATTTTGGGATCAAATTATGAAGAAAGGTGATCAATAAATATTGATTAGAATATTTAGGAAACAATTCTAGCAATATTTTTTAAAAATGTATTCCCTTTTTGAATTTATTAAACATGAGATATTCTTGATATTGCCTGGATCGATTTTTTAGGAACTCATATTGTGGGCAGGAATGACATCCATTATATACAATTGAAATAGTGCTTAGAGTCCATGAAAATTTCAAGGGTCCATGAAATGTTTCAATTTATTTTAAAATAAAATATAATTTCAATGTTTTTTGATGGAGGAATCAGTCTATGAGCACAAGTTAATGATATGACACAAAAGTCATAATGGAACCCTGATTGTGGATATAAAACAGATCAACAGAAATATTGTGAAGAAATTTGATATCCAAAAATACAGCTGGAATAGAATTTTATTTTTAAAAAAGAAAACAGATTTCCATGAATTACTTCAATAATAATAGGGACAGAAACTTCAAGAAGTACTTTCATCAAAATACTTTTTTACCTGCCTGTTTGAGAAGTTTTTAATGTTCTTCTACCATAAGAGTAAAATACCTTTCCAAGTTGTAAGCCCAAGAAGAGAGCATTTGCATGCAAAGCTATATCACCACAGTTTTCTGGAGTATACAGCTGTCTGCAAAAAAGATTGGGAGCAGATTATCCTGAGCAAAAGAGATACAACTTATAAAGCTTGTAGAGAGAAGCAGAAAATTGAAGACTGATTTTAGATACTAGGGAAAGATGGAATCTGAAAACAGAAGAGTTGTTATAAGATATTACCAGTAATGTAAGAATGAGCTTGTGTCATGTATCTGTACAACAATGATCGCAACTCTGAATTATAGAAAAGAATCCATGCAAGGACATAATGAATTAAGAGATTCAGAAATACATTCTTAGAGTCAGAGATTAAGAGCTTTGTCCCTGGCATTAATTAGCTCTGTAAGGAAGTTGCTTCATCTCTGTCCATTCATTCCCTAGTCTGTAAAAGGTAATACCCATCCTTACTTCCTTAAATAGTGAGATGTAACTTATTATTGTTAGAAAAATGACTCAGCTGAAAAATATTGGAATTCACTATAACACTGAACACCCTTCAAAGACATCAGCAGGACAGTTAAGTTGACTTATTCTTTTTCAAGGTAAGTTTTCCATTTTTCCCTATAGACCCCTCCAATTTTAATGTCTCCAAGAACTCTTTACTCCATCAGTTATTAACTTTTTCTTGTAATTTCCATTTCTCCCTCATCAAACTAAGTGTACATATAGATGAAGTTATAGGACCTGAGGAATCCCCGGGGTCTGGAGGGAGCCTCATCAGAATACCTTTGTTTAGAGTAGCTCTAAAGAAGAATCCATAACTGTCTCCTTTTGAGTTTAAAAATGTATAATGTTCCAAAGATGAGAAAAACAAGCATGATGTTTTTACCATCTATAAGCAACTATTCTTAAGATTAGCATATGTACTTCCAGTCTTTACTCAGTTCATTTTTCCTTTTATAAATTCACAAAATAATGTATGTATATATTGCCCGTTTTAAATTAAAATGTAAAAAAAAATAAAAGTCTCCTCTTTTCTTTTACTCATCTTTGTTAGGAGTGAATCACTAGTGAGAATTAAGTAGTATTCTTCCAATCTTTAAAAAAATATCACCTGACTTCACATGCACACACACTGACTCATACAGGCACACACATACAAAAATAATTTTGTTTTTTGTGCTTTTTTTTCTATTAATGTTATCATGATAGAAGCAAAATTCAGCAACTTGTATGCTCACCATTTGTTTTCCAGCTACATCTCTTTTAATAAATAGCAGTCCAGTTGATTTAACTACTGTGCAGCCATCCATCATATCTAATTTATTTAAGCATTGCCTATTGATAGATATCTAATTGCTTTCATTTTTTATTACAAGCAATTATGGCTCCATGTAAATATGCATGAAGTTTTCCATAAGTAGATACCTAAAACAAGTAAAAATAGTATTTTATTTTATTTTTAAGAAATAACAGTAATTTCCTGTGATGACTATGCTACTTCCAGCAGTATGTGAGAGTATTTGCCACATCCCATTTTTGGTAACACTTGGTATTATCTGTTGTTTTAGTCTTTGACAAACTATTATGTAAAAATAGCATCTTATTTCCCCTATAATTGGTAATTTTCTGTTATTTTCAAGGTTGCACATCATTAAAAATATTCTTATACACAGTAAGTTTCTTGTTCATGTATTTATCTATTCATCTATTATATGATTAACTTTCTTCTCATTTGTAAGAGTGCTTTATGTATTCTTATTTGAGTGATATATATATTTTCAAATGTTTCTCTTATGAAGTGACTGTTCCTTTAGCTTTGTTTATGGCATCTTCTTGTCATTCACAAGAGCTTTAATTATTAAATGGCCATATTTTTCAATCCATTTTGTTCTTTTTGTCTCATTTCAGAAAGTTTGGATCATGAATATATTAAGTATTATCTCCTATCAACTTCTAGCAACTTTTAAAAAGGACTTTTTGCATATAGTATTTTAGGGGTTTATTTTATTTTAAAACCCTTAAATGGTTTCACATTTTCTTATAAGACTGAGACCGAAGTCCTATCAGGCATACATGATTTTCTTTGATATTACCACTATGTTTCCCAACCTTTTCCTATACAAAAGTGAAGTTTATTATTAATTATGGGAATCAACATTGTTGAGGGGTGAAACCAGGAAAGGGATATGATCAGATTTTGTAAAACAATGAAAAGGATAGGATGGATATTGGCATATATTTCAGAATCCAAAGCATTAGAATCCCTTGAAGTTTGAAACAGGAAGTGTTAGGTAAAATAAGAGGAAATGGCACTCTCTATTAGCAGCTAAAAAGTAAACTATTCTATTCTGAGGGCAGCATATATTTCAAACCTAGGAGAGATGGAAAAGTAAAATGTTATCATGGAAAAGGCTGGAAAAGAAGTGAAAAGATGATTCATGGTTATAAAAAAAGTCTTGGATTATTCTACTAAGAAAAATCTTAGTAGATTATTATTATTATTATCTACTTTATCATTTGTCATCCATCTATATTTCTTATGGTGTGAAGAGCTTTCACATGCCATTTTTTCCCTCTTCATTTCTCAAAGTATAAATGAATGGATGCATCATGGGTATCAGAATACCATAAAACAGGAATGCCTTGTTTTTGTCTATGGATAATTAAGTGATGGAGACATATAGTAAATATACAAGGCACAAAGATTATGCAACAGCAGTGAAGTGGGCCTCACAGATGGAGAAAGCTTTGTGTCTCTCATTTGCACTGGGACCACAAGTTGTGCAGGATGACAATGTAGGAGGTAGCCAGCATGAGGAAGTTCAACAGGCAGATCACATCACTGTTGGTGACCACCAGCAGGCCAGTGACATATGTATTGGTGCAGGCAAACTCCAGTAGAAGGTACAAGTTATAGATGAAATGATTGATCCCATTGAGTATTCAGAAGGGCAACAGAAGGATGAGGAGAAACTGAACAATGAATGCAGGAAGTGCCCCAGCCAAACCATCCCCACCAGCAGGGCACAGAGATGCCTGGTCATGATGGTCATGTAGTGGAGGAGCCTGCAGTTGGTCATGTACCAGTTACAGGCCATTACTATGATCAGGATAATTTCAATGCCTCTGAAAAAATGAATTCCCAAAGTTGAGTCATGCATTCTTCATAAGAAATGGCTCTTTTCTCATACAAGGATTCAGCAATAAGTTTTGGAGCCAGAGAGGAAGAGAGGCATGTGTCAATAAAAGAGAGGCTGGCCAAGAAGGAATATATCAGTGAGGTCCTGGTGGGGCTGGATGTGCTGATGACCACAAAGAGCATGTTGCCACAAACTGCGAGCACATAGATGACAACAAAGCCACAAAGGGAATTCTCTGTACCACCGATTCTGTGAGAGGCTCATGAAAAATTCTGTGATTTTTGTGTAATTTCCGTACATTCCAAAGACACTGGGAATATGGAGATACACATTTCCTGTAAAGTTGAGAAAGTAACAAATTTCTAACAGAGCTTAGTTTGGGTGTTGGAAGTGGGGAACACTACAAAACTTTTTCAGCCACACCCACTTTCCTTTTTGGACCCTTCTCCTTCTTATCCTTTTCTGTTCCAAAATTCAGAATTCATTTTATTCTGGTAACCACATTTTTCCTTAGTCTCTTTGTATGGTAAAATTCCATGATTTAAAATGTGCTATTCCCTCTGTGGTCTACAGGGAAGATTCAAAGTAAAAATGGTTGGCAAGCATCAGTGAACGATTCTATTAAATGATTATCTGTCTGTTCTGTACATAAGGGAAGCTTCCAGTGGTAGGTAGAACATATCTCCTTTCTTACCCAGGTATAAATTATAAACTTATCTGGCAAAATATTCCTACCCATCCTTTATTCTCCTGATGATTTTAAGGAAACACCTATTCCTATATTGGTTTGGGTGAAAGAAAAAACTGTCATTAACCCCACCAACCCACTCTTTTCTTACAAACATAGGCCCTCTTAAATTTGCTGAATCTTCCAACATGCTTAGGATCTGATGTTCTGTATCATAAGAATTAAAGAAGAACCATTATGTGTCAAGAGGAAAGAAAACATCCAAACGTAAAAAGTGGAGGATAAAAGATCTTTGCGTTGATAAGAAAGTTTCCTCCTTATCTTCTATCCAAGCTTTACTACAAGAAGGTAAACACCGCTTCTGCAAGTGAAAAGTTTTCAGAATATGATGCTATGGCCAAGAGCACACACTATAGTAGTAAGAGCCAAAACCAATGTATCACTTAATCTTACCTATCACTCTCCAACTTCTCAACATAGATCAGCTTGTTTAATCTACACATCATTCCCATAAGGTAGATGACTGCTTTCCCCACATTTTTTCAGGGTAAAAGAATGAGCCACACATTTACCTACCACCCAGCTAATAAGTTTAAGGACTGGTGCTTGAACCAAGACCGTTTGACTCCAGAACCTGTATGCTTCACCTACTACACTACAACTTACACAGAGCCAAGTACTTTCTTGACCATTTATTCACTGTGTAAAGCTTCAATTTCTTTTTATCTAAAATGAAGCTAAGAGTGTAGCTGCACCCTGAGGTGGGAGAGAGAAGTAAGTGAAATGTGAATGCAAGTGTTTGCTCAGAACCTTGCAGTGATAAACTTTTAATATATGCCATCTCTGATTCCCACTGTCATCAACACCATGAGCAGGAAATTCCTCATGTGGTTGAAGGTGCCAAGGACCTAAATGCATGAATTTAGGACAAGATAGGTATTGATATGAGCTTAACTTTATGTAAAATATGAAAAATGTCCTGCTACTTATCCTTTTTCAGAACACAAGAGGTTGCAGAAAATGTAATCAGTTTGTGTTATACAATGTAGCCAAATAATGAACTTTATGCTCTAAATTTTAAAATGTTAAAATGATTCACTTCTGTGATTCAAACTTGTGGGAATAAAAAGTACATTAATTGTAAAAAAGTAGCAAAGAAAAGGGGAAAGAAAGGAAGGCACTGGGAGCTGAACCCAGGACCCCTGATACAGGAGGGAGGCACCTAATTACTTGAGCCACCTCCATTCCCTGCTTTGTTGTGTCTCTCATTATGTTTTTCTTCTTGTGTCTCTTGTTGCATCATCTTGTGTCAGCTTGTCATGCTTGCCCATCGTACCAGCTTGCTGTCTTCTTTAGAAGGCATGGGGAACTGAACCAAGGACATACCATGTGGTAGGTGGGAACTCAATCATTTGAACCACATCTGCTTCTTTATACTGCATTTTTATTTAAATTTTATTTAAATTTTATTCAACTAAAAATAATAGACTATAAAAAACTTACATTGGCAGGATCTTATGATACTGACAGGTCACCAGGATTTTTTTTTCCATCTTAACATCCTGCAATGGTGGACTTGGAAGGGTTCTTAAGATAACTTCAAGCATCTCATCACATAATTGACTGTTTCATATTATATTAGTCAGACAAAGGGGTGCTAATGTGAAATACCAAAAATGGGTTGGTCTTTATAAAGGGTATTTATTTGGGGTAGAATTCCACAAACACTAGACCATAAAGCATTAAGTTTCTTCTCTCACCACAGTCCATTGCCACGTGTTGGAGCAAGAAAGCTGCCGACGTTTACCAGGGTTCAGGTTTCTTGTGTTCCTCTCTTCCCGGGACTGCGTTTCTCTCCAGGCTTAGCTTTTCTGGTTCCTCCACAAGGTCAGCTGTAGACTATCAGACGAACAGCTCACTTCTCTTCTTCTGGAGCCTTTTCTCCAACATCAAAACTGCTTCTCAAAAACTGCTCCCAAAACTGCTTCAACTCTGTTCTTTGCCTCGCCTTTTATATTCGATTCCCCACCCACCAAGGGGTGGGGCTCAATGCCCTACTGACATGGCCCAGTCAATGCCCTAATCATAACTTAATCATGCCCAGATGAACAGATCAGTTTACAAGTATGATCCAATTATATTTTTGGAATTCATAATTACATCAAACTGCCCAATGGCCACACATATGAATAAATTTCTAGATGAAATTTGAATTGTTTTTACATTGAAGAAATGCATGTTCATTTCTTTGGTATATAGTCCTTTAGAACACTAGCCTGGCTCATTCATGTCAAGTATGTTCTTGATCCTAAGTCTAACCTTCTCATTAGATTTTGTTCTATGCTGCAACCATTAAGAAATTCCCGAAAAAAAAGATGTTTCGATTTTGATTAAGCAGGTCACTAATTGGAGATAAAAGTAAGGAAAGGAAGTTAGGAAATGTTCTCTTTTCTCCAATCTCTCTTTCCTTTTCAGCTATTGCACATCAGATATGCCTGAGCAGTAAGATTTGCCTGCCTTTGGTGGGTGAACCAAAGCTCCAAAACAACCTAGAGCTGTTCTGAATCAACATTTCCTCTCCCATCACATCCAGTTGATAAGTCACATCACAATAACAATGTCTACTGAGGTACATTAACTACTTTAACAATGTTTAGAGCTCAGAACTAGAAATCACATCACTGTTTAACCATGGTCAAATTTGCCTTTTCTGCCAAATTCTTCATTTTCCCAGAATCCAACTATTTATTAAAGAAATGAAGACCAGCTCACATATGAATTGAAAAATTATTGCCAGAATCTGAGTATGGCTCTTATTCTATTTAAGGGTTCTAAACCACCCCCCACACACACACAGACACCACATGGCCCCTGCTGCCTACCCACTCCCTGAAAAGTTGCTAACCCCCTCCATGATGTGAAGACTCTCCCATACCCTGGCCTTGTCATGGCAGCACCCACCACCATGCCAGCCCATAGAAATAATGTCCCTGACCCCTGCTCCTCATCCCCCAAGCTCCCTGCTCCATGGGCCCTGTGTTTGCAGCCAGACCTTGCCTGACAGAGCAGGTGACAAGTGTCCCTCAGTGAGGGCACATGGTGGGTGCTGGGGAAATTCTGGCTAAGGGGACACTTGTTGATACTTTCTGACTGTTCCCACTGCATTGGGTTCTCCTGCCCATCTCTGTGATTTCAGCTCCTGGGCCATGGATTATTTTTTAGGCTTGGAAAAACTCATGTACCCATTCCCCCATGATGAGAATACCCAGTATCCTGTATCCCAGAATCAAAGATCACTTCTCAACCACAGGCATAATATGGTGCTAACCTACCTTGGCCAGCACTCTGCCATCCCTTGGTTACAGATGCCACATCCACAAGAGACAACAGGATGAACTTGTCTGAAGCTGATAATTCTAACCTTCTGGGAAATGAAAGTTCAGAGTATCTTCAACTTCTCCTTGTGCCTGAGCAATAAACAGTTAAATATATACCTGTATTCAAACATGAATGTGTTAATAAGGACAGACACTGAGGGATTCCTGGGCCTCAAATTGTTTGTTTCTAAATTGTCAATCCATTTGAATTTAGACTCTGAGGAACCAAAAGAGCTATCTCCAGTCTTAGTTCAGGGTTTCTAAAGAAAAGTCTTAAAAGTGCTGCTCACGTCTTAGACCTGCTAATCCAGGGAAACTTATTTGTTACTGTTTCATTGTACCTTTAGTTCCTAATTATTCTGCTTTAACATATTTGCTATGTTCTGTTCTTTAAATCGGGTTAATGAAAAGTTCAAGAATCCTTTTTAATATAATTTATCTGGTCACTAAGAAAATAACACTGGCAAATGTGCAGCCGGGACACTTGGAAAAAGTTGTCTTTCAATGGTTAGGCTTCTCCCATAAATTTCCTTTGAAGCGTAAAGTTTTGGAAGCTCTGAATAAAGAAATTCTTATCTGTCCTGGAATACTTATGGCCAACATTCACAGGATGGTGTGAGCATATTGAGCAAAATTAAACTCACTGCACAAATGAAGATTTACTTTATCTCTCCTAATCATTTTCAAGTCACGAATTTGGGTAAAAGAATGCATACTTAAGGTAAAAATGGTTGAACTTGTAAAGCAATAGTTCCTGAGGAGTCACTAATTGCTAATTGCACAGATTTCTCTACAAATAAGATGCCATTTCATGGAATTAACTTGTTACTTCTTCCCCTAATGAATTCAGAGTGATAGGCACATCCAGTCACTCCTTTCTTCATAGTTTTACCAATGGTCAATGTACAGATAAGTTATATTTAAACATGTGTCTGCTATCACTTATCTTTTGAATAAAGACTGGCATGCCCAATCCACCTAAAATAGCATTCAGTCAAGTTATTATAGACACAGACCTAAGATAAGGAAGTAAAACTTGTTTTATAAAATTATTTTAATGATTATAAAATCAAAATGTTCAATTTCTAGAAAAAATAGAATAAGAAAACTAATAAAAGAAGAAAACAAAAATTGCCCTTAATCTCATGAATCAAATAAGTATTATTAATTTTTAATGTATGCCCTTTGGGTGCTTTTCTATGTATATGTCTTTTGAGAAAATTGAAACCATAACATATAACCTTACTATATCTTGAATTTTCCACTCAATATTATATTGATAACAATTTTCCATGTTCTGAATCTACTTCCTAATTACTTTAATATACCCGATATTTCATAGCCATACATCCAATTCATTTAACTGCACCTACTTTATATAGACATTTGGGCTGACTTCCCTTTTACACTGTTAATTTTTTAAATTGTGAAATATAAACAATATGTATAATTTTGGCCATACTTTTTAGTAGGATAGATTCTAAAACTAAACAGTGCAGAAAAATTTATACCAACACATGCACCAGATAATATACCTCAAAAACATTTGCTAATATACCAATTAAAGTATTTCACTATTATTATGTTGTATTTGTTTGCTGGCTTATGAAATACAGGATATTTTTAGATTTTTTTTTTCCTGAGAATTACTTTTTCATTAATTTTGCCTTTTATATAAAGCTGGGAATAAACATTTTTCTTTTCCTTTATAATCAATTTCTGTGATTACGGTTTTCTAAGACATGTTTTAATTACTTTTCCAGTGTATTCCATGATTTCATGTAGTTGAATCCATCATTTTTGTCTTTTTATGAAACCTTTTTTGCTTATCATGTTCATCTCCATTGAGAGGTCAGATATATATTTATTCCTCTGATTTATTTTTGTTTTTTGAACAGTTTTATGGTTTATTTTAACAATTTAATACAGATAATTTTCTTTTACACTGTATTTCTTTTTTTGGCAGAATGCCATGAAAGGAAGTCTTATTTTGTTTTGAAAAATGCCTATCAGTTACTGAAAATCACTATTGCTCCCACTGAACTATTCCTAATATTATTTTAAATATTTTGTGAATTAATGTCTTTTGAGGAATGGACCATAAATCCTTCTTATTGAACTTATCTAAGTTTTATCAGTATTTTTAAAACTCTATACACTTTTATCATTTCATTTTTTTATTTTTAAAAAGATACTTGGATAACATAAATGTTACAGGGAATATATAGGGGATTCCCATATGCCCTCCTCGCCACACTTCCCACATTTCCCCACATTAAAAACATCTTTCATTAGTGTGGTACATTCATTGCAATTGATGAAAACATTTGGGAGCATTGCCACTAAACATGTATTATGGTTTACATTGTAGTTTATGCTCTCTCCCACTCATTTCTGTATGTTATGGCAAGTTGTATAATGGCCTGTATCTGTCATTGTGATGTCATTCAGGATGATTCCCATGTCCTGAAAATGTCCCTGCTTTACACCTGTTTTTCCCTCATTCTACCCTCAGAACCTCCATTGGCAACTGTCTCCACATCAAAGATATAATTTCTTCCATTACTAGAATCACAATAAGTCTATAGTAGTAAGTCTATTTAGCCCATAGTTCATTCCCCAGTCCTGAGGATTCTGGGATGGTGATGCCCACTCCACCTTTAATTGAGGGGGGCCTTTAACCCCATATGGCCAATGGATGGGACTCTCTTCTTTGCAGTTTTAGACACTCTTGGTTCCTTGGTATGTTGGTTGAATTTATCACCTAATATTTTTCTGTCTGTGTGACTAATTTCTGATTCAAATTTTATTTCCTAATATAAGTGGTTGTTTTTCTAATTTCTTAAGCATTTAGTTCATTTATTTTCTCCCTCAGTCCATTTATTTTTTTTCTTACTGTTATAAGAACAAATATTTCAATGATAAAAGTATTGATATGAGGTTTTCTCATTTTTGTTCTTTTATCAATAATTGGGAAGTTGTGGAATTCAATATTTTCAGCTTTAGGCTACAAATTCTGACCTAAGTACTAATGATAGTCTTCATTTCTTCTATACCTTTTGCTATGTTATTAGATTTTATATTTAAAAAGTTACAACTAGTAAGACTAAAGCCCTTGCACAACATCACAAAGCCATCAATTGATTAAAACAAACTACAAAAATAGTTTGTCTAATTCTGTTTTCATGGGTTGGAAGACTAAATATCATGAGATCCCATGAGATGTCAATTCTACCAAAACTGTTTTTACAGATTCAATGCAATCCCAATAAAAATCCCTACAGCCTTTTTTTTGCAGAAATCAGAAAGCCAATAATCAAATTTATTTGGAATGATAAGGAACCCCGAATAGCAAAAAAATGTCTTTAAAAAACAAAACAAAGTTGGAGGATGCTCACTTCCTGACGTTAAAGCATATTACTTAGCTACAGTGGTAAAAACAAAACGATACTGGCATAAAGACAGACAGATTGACCAATGGAACCAAACTGAGAATTCATAAATTG
This sequence comes from Tolypeutes matacus, assembly GCA_026826555.1. Classification (NCBI taxonomy): domain Eukaryota; kingdom Metazoa; phylum Chordata; class Mammalia; order Cingulata; family Chlamyphoridae; genus Tolypeutes; species Tolypeutes matacus. The sequence continues at coordinate 764,279 of JAKSZT010031697.1, forward strand.
ACCCTCACATCTACAGGCAAACGATTTTTGGCAAGGCTGTTAAGCCTACCCAGCTGGGCCAGAACAGTCTAATCAACAAATGGTGCTGGGAAGACTGGATAGCCATATCCAGAAGAAAGAAAGAAGACCTCTATCTCATACCTTATACAAAAATTAACTAAAAATGGATCAAAGATTTAAACATAAAAACAACAATCATAAAATTAGGATAAAATTTAGGGAAACATCTTCAAGAGCTTGTAGTAAGTGGTAGTTTTTAAACCTTATGCCCAGATCATGAGCAACAAAAGGAAAAATAGATAAATGGGACCTCCTCAAAATTCAACTCTTTTGCACCTCAAAGGACTTTGTCAAAAGGGTGAAAAGGCAGCCAACTCAATGGGAGAAAATATTTGGCAATCACATATCTCATAAGTGTTTAATACCCATGATATATAAGGAGATCATACAACTCAATAATAAAAAGACAAAGTATCTGATTTAAAAAATGGGCAAAATATTTGGAAAGGCAACTGTCCAAAGAAGAGAGACAAATGGTGAAGAAACACATGAAATAATGTTCAATACCACTAGTGATTAGGGAAATGCAAATCAAAACTACAATAAATATCATTTCACACCTATTATACTGGCCGCTATTAAAAAGTCAGAAAACTATAAATGTTGGAAAGGATGTGGTGATTTAAGAATGCTTATTCACTGTTGGTGGGAATGTAGAGTGGTACAGCCACTGCGGAGGACTGTTTGGCAGTTCCTAAGAAAGTTGAATATAGACTTGCCATGGGACCTGGCAATACCATTGCTCGGTACACACTCAGAAGAACTGAGAGGAGTGAAATGAATAGGTATCTGCACACTGATCTTCATAGCAGTGTTACTCATGATAGCAAAAGCAGGAAACAATGCAGGTGTCCATCAACTGATGAGTGGATAAACAAATTGTGGAGTTACACAGGATGGAACATTACACAGTGGTAAGAAGAAATGAAGTCGTAAAACATATGACAATATGGATTAACCTGGAGGACAATATGTTGAGTGAAGCAAGCCAGACACAAAAGGAAAAATACTGTGATTGCCCTATTATGAACTAAGTATATTATGTGAAATATAAATATATTATGTGAAATTTGAATATGAGTAGAATTGCATATATAAGACAATTTTTCCTTGAAGCTGAGCAAATGTAAGTCAATACCACACAATGTTAATATCATACAAAAAAGAAACATTATAGTAAGTGAAAGAGATCAGATACAGAGTACTGCATATTGTATGATTACATTTATATAAAATGTAATTATAAATCAATTCATAAAGATGAAAGGATATTTGTTGTTATGTAAGTATGAGAAGCGAATGCTAAGGGATTGGATTCTTTCTTTTTGGAGTAAGGAAATTGTAATAAAAATTTTAAGATTATGAATGTACAACATTGTGATTATACTAAAAGCCATTGATTAGACATTTTGGATAGAATAGCCAGAAACAGCAGCTATGTACAGTGGGGGAAGCATAGAGAGACTGAGAGGTGGGGAATTTTCTTGTTTGTTTGTCTGTTTTTTTAAATCATTTTTATTAAAATAATGAAAATGCTCTAATATTGATTGAAGTGATGAGTGCACAACTATGTGATTATAGAAAATACCATTGATTGTATGCCTTGGATGATTTGTATGCTTTATTAATATGTATCAATAAAATTGGTTAAAAAATAGTCTGTCTAAAGAATATGTATCCTATAAAATTATGGTGCATTTATTTCTTTGACTTAGATATATCTATTTTCTGAAATGATCCAGACAAAGTTTCATAAATCCTTTAAATTGAATTTGACTTGCAAGTCACTAAATTCAAATTATACACAAGTTCCTCAAATAGCAAATTCTAAAGTTTCAAGTAAATATGAGGAATATTTCATTGCCTCATGCCACCTATTTTAATCAATTTATAATAAACTTCTTTCAGAGGTTTGAAAAACAATCTATAATATTGTTATAAAATTTTGATTTGATGTAGCATAATTTCACAAATCTAATTGCTAGGGTGTAATTTACTGTATTCTCAAAAATCCACTCTGTTCATTGAATTCGGAGATGTGAATACATCGTCCCTAGTTAAATTGAACTCACTTAATATTTTATATTCACCTTAAACAAGTTAAAAATATCACAGAAAACAATTTATGCAAGTTATCCTCATCATCATGAGGGACTACAGCAGAGCATCAGGAGAATAGCACCACAAAAAATTCAAGTATCTAACCACTTTACAGATCCTTTTTAATTCCCTGGGAAAATGTATGTGGCAGTGGCAGGAAGAGTATTCAGCCACAGATGCTTGCAGGAAAGTTTCCTAGTTTACAAGTCATAAAACTATGTGTATGTATGAGTGTTTGTGTATGTTGTTGGAAGGGTGTGTAGAAAACGACTATGTGTTCAATATGTGACTAAAAATATGGCCTAACTTTAAGTCTGTTTGTCTGCTCATATTTTCCATCATTCCTATAGGACACAACTTAACATTTATTATTTTTGTGGTCAAAATTTATCTATCACCATTGCAATCCCTGTGCTAATTGCAGATAAATCTATTATTTAAATGTTAAACTGGATTCATGGAATGAGTAAACATCATGAGACAATTCTTCCTCCCTTGTCTGGCACAGAACATAGGCATCTAGAAACTCCAGTTTGTCATGTTTACAGTAATCTGCTCTCTCACTCTGGCAAGCAACTTATTCATTGTAACCATTGCCACCAGCCTAGTCCTGGGCTCCCCCATGTATGTCTTTCCTGTCTGATTTGTCCTTACTATATGACCATTGTTTTTCCACCATGGTTCCTAAAATAATATTTGATTTACTTGCTGAGAGGAAAACTACTTCCTTCTGTGGTACATTACTCAGGTTTTTTGTGATGCATTTCTGTGGGGGAGTTGAGGTCATTCTGCTCATGCTGATGACCTATGAGTGCTATGCGGCCATTTGCAGGCCCCTACACTACATGATCACTATAAAATGGTACATGTATGGCTTCCTGGTGGCTATGTCCTGTGCTGGGGGTTTTCTTAATTTTCTGATTCAAATCCTTTTTGTTCTGGTTACTCTTCTGTGGCCCCAATGTCATTAACCCAAGCCATGCCCAAGACAACCACAGAACATAGATCAATAACGTTCTTATAAGGTAACCTGTCCTCTGAACACAACAAGGCATAAACATATCCACAGGTCATAGATAATATCATCAGAATTTTATATGACTTTCAGATTTACTCTACCTATTTCTATTCCCAAAGCATGGCCAGAAACATAGTTTTTATTTTTTAATTGTGGAAACATATACATAACATATAATTTGTCATTTTAATAATTTTAAGTGGACCATTCAGTGGCATTAATTCCATTTACAATGTAGCATTACCGTCAGCATCATCCATTACCAAAATTATTCAAAGCCCAAAACAGATACCCTGGAGCCATTAATCAGCACCTCTACATTTCCCATCTCCCTAGCCCCTGGTAAACTCTAATTTCTGTCTGTAGGATTTTGTTTATTCTAAGTATTTCAAAAAAATGGAATCATAGTATAACTGACATCTGTGTCTGGCTTATTTCACTTAGCATAATGCTGTCAATGTTCATACATGTTGTTGTATGTATCAGAACTTCATTTTTTAATGGTAGAATAATGTTCCATTGTAAATATTTAACACATTTCTTTTTATTTTCATCTGTTCATGGACACTTGCGCTATTTCCATTTGATGGCTATTGTGAATAATGCTGCTATGAATTTTGCTATATAACTGTCTCTTTGAATCCCTACTTTCTTTTTTTTAATACAAACTCAATGATATCCATTATAGTGGATATGAAGTGATATCTCATTATGGTTTTGATTTTCATTTCTCCAATTGTTAGTGATGTTGAGCATCTTTTCATGTGCTTATTTGTGTATCTTTTTCACAGAAATGTCTATTCAAGTCTTTTGTCTATTTTTAAATTGGGTTGTTTGTCTTTTTGTTTTAGAGTTTTAGGAGTATTTTATACATTCTGCATAAAAGTCATTGTCATATATGTCATTTTAAATATTTTCTGCCTTCTGTTAGTTATCTTTTCACTGTCCTGATAATGTTCCTTGACGCACAGAATATTGTAATTTTGATGACATCTAATTGATCTATTTTTTTATATTGAGGCCATGTGTAAGTAACCATTGCCAAAATAACAGGTCCTGAAGGCTTTTTCTTGATTCCTTCTAGTAGTTTAATGGTTTTAGCTCTTATATTTATTTCATTGATCCATTTTGAATAAAGTTTTGTATATGGTATGAGGTCAGGGTCAAATTTCATTTTTTGAATGAGGATATCCAGTTGTCCAAGTGCCATTTTTGGAAGGAACTATCTTTTCCCCAATTGAGTGGACTCACCACCTTTGCAAAAATTCAGTTGGCTCTAGATGTCAGAGTTTTTCTCTGGACTCTTGATTTTATTTCAATGGTCAATGTATCCATCCATATATCACTATGACATTCTTTTGATTACTGTCATTTGTAGTAAATTGAAATGCCAATGTGTGAGTAGTCCTACTTTGTTCCAAATTTTAACATTGTTTGGCTATTTGTAACACCTTGTGAATCCATATGATTTGAGAATCATATTTTTCTTTTGTGCAAAATAGGTTGCTGGAATTTTGATTGACATTGCACTAAAATCACTTTGAATAGTATTAATATCTTCACAAAATTAAGTCTTCCAATCTATGAACATGGGATATTTTTTCTTTTGTTAAGTTTATTTTTCAATTACTTTGTACATTGTTTTGTAGTTTTTACTTAAAAGTATTTCCCAAGCTTAGATTTTTTTTTTCTGGATATTTTATTCTTCTAGATGATATTGTAAAAGGAATTATTTACTTGACTGCCTTTATGTTAACTGTTTTTGGATAGAAATATAACTGATATTTGAGAGTTGATCTAATATTTCCAGAAGTTTCCTAAATTCATTTATTAGGTCTAGTAGCCCCTTGTGGAGTCTTTGAAATTTTTCATTGGCTCTTGGAAATTCCATATATAGAGAGGGACTTTATAAGTCCATAGGCATCTCCAAGGCAAGAAACATGCTCAGAAAGACCTAGGTGAAAACCTTGAACTACAACCTAAGACTGTTTTTAGTCTCTGTGCATGGCTGGCTAAGCAGTGAAGGAGAGGACTAGTACAGAGCCAATTTGCAAAGACTACAAGTGGTATGATTTTTTTCTTTTGTTGTTGTATTATATATTATGGGGCCCAAGAAGGTGAATAAAGAGAGAAATGGGCATAAAAATATTTGTAGATATAATGGCCAGCCATATCCCAAATTTGATGAATAACATGAATATACACAGCTAAAAAGTTTAACAAACTCCAAATGGGATAAACTCAAAGAGAACCACACAGAGACATATTATAGTCAAACCTTGAATGCCAAAGACAAAGAGAGACTCTTGAATGTTGATATCAATAATAGAAAGAAAACTGGAAAATTAACATATATGTACAAATTACACAATGTACTCTTAACGATTGAGTCAGAAAGGAATCACAAGGGAAATTATAACATTCTTAAAGATGAAAGAAAATGAAAACACAACAAACCAAACTCAGGGGATTCCTCAGTGGCAGTTCTCAGAAGGAAGTTAATAGCTGTAAACACTTATATTAAAAAAGAATGATGTAACAAATAAATAACTGATTTTCACAACTCAAAGAACTTGAAAAGAAGAGCAAACTAAACCCAAGGTTAGCAGAAGCATTGCTAAGCCAGCCTTTCACTGAAACTAATGATCAGTCTATGGTGGAAGCTAAGGATTCTCTCAGGTATTTCTGGGCATGTCTATTGCCCTGGAGATGTGCATGGCCTTGCAAAGTCCCTCTATATACATGGATACAACAAGTACCCCAGTTTCCCCAGAAAATTCTCTGCAGCCTTTCCTCCCATACCCTAGGTGATCTATTTCATGCCTCAGCCATGTAATTTTTTGTCCTAAGTGACTGATGTTTGATGTTTTCTTTCAATGTTTAAGCTGCCATGTCTCCCATCTCTCTGGCCAGAGCAAGTTCTGGGACAAGTGAGATAGAGATAAGCATCTTAGATCATATGCTAATTATCAGATGGCAACAGACAGGATAGTATAGTCATAACTACACTTCATTCTGTGAATAATGGGGGCACTGTTTTTTACCCAGGTCCAGGAATCCACACTGAGAGTGAAAGCTACTGCTGTATCTCACCAGGAAGTGGCTGGGGCAGACTTAGTAAAAGCACCAAAAGTGTTTCCTACCATTTTAATTTATGTTTTCTTTGATTCAACATTGACTTGGTTTGGGTAAATATCTGACTGTATTCCAGAGTCCTTAGGGAATTTCTTCTGTCAGTTTTTGCTTGTTTTTTAATGTTTCTGTGGAAGGACAGAATTTTGGAACTTCTTTCTCATCCATCCTGCTGATTTCTCTCCAAGCAAATGGAGACTATTTGTGGCAGTGCTTGTACACACCCTAGGAAAGAAACAAAATAATAGTTAAGCACAATCTGAACATTGAGGAGTCTACAATCAGCTAGACACAGAACAGTGTTTATTAAATCCATGTTTCTCCCAAATTTGAAGTAAATAAAAATTACAGAAATTTGCTTTCTCAGATCAGTTTTGTAAGAGCATCTGTGACTTGTAGGCTAAAAATAAATGTGGAAACAATAATATAAAATCTTATCTTATAATCACCCTGTATATAACAACTAGATTTACACAATGACAGCATTTTCTATATATCCCAGTTTTTATGACAGTCCCTGATATTTTCTAAGCTCTCTTTATATATATTTTGTAGTAATAAGTGAAGGAAATATAGACTAGTCTACATGAAAAAGCTGAACTTCAGACATCAATAGAAACTCCATTTGTGTCTTCTTCTTCAGTCCAGACTTTGTAAAGAGCTGCTGAAAGCACCATCCCAATGTAGTTGTAGTTTACATTCAGGTCATACCTGGTGGACTGAGTCTTAGGCTTCATGTAATTTCAGTGTCTTCTTGCATTCTTGCATAGCTGCCATGTTGGAAAACTAATTCAGAGTTTTTTTTTTTTAAGTATTGAAAAGAATTAGCCATATAGTCACCGTTAACTAGAGCTGCAACTAGTGGTAAAACACAGAAACTGAGCAGTCCTGAGATATAAAGTTTTGGAATATTTTCTCTCATCTTTGAGATGTTGATGCTGAAAGGCCTACAACACCATATCTACCAATTTTGAAGTACTTTGTGCAGTAAGTGGGTAGCAAGGAATGGTTGTAAAAGGTGAGATAGGAAAAGCAATTGAAAAAGGAAAGAAAAAAGTTCTTATTTGTCTTATGTAACTATAACATAGACTCAGTCTAGATATTTGTTGAACAAGTCATTTTAACACAGATATCAAATAATTTACTTAGGTATAGGTTCACCATTTTCAATAGCTGGCAATCAAAACAATAAATTCACCTGAATTGGCTACATTTGTGCTAAAAAGGAAAATAGAATTATCTCATGTGCCCTCTATAATATTTCCAACTAGTTAAGTGAAAATTCAGGGAAATGTCATGCCCCATGTAATGCTATTATTAAATTCTGAATGGGGGTATCTCCCAAATATGATGACATATAAATTCCATTTGAAATATCTAACTATTAACATTGTGATTATTTAAGGGAATCTTTGTCACTTACATATGCATACTCAATGTTGAATTGTTTCAGAGAACAAATGTGAAATTGGAATATATTAAGGTACACACAAGCTCAGAGTTGCTGAATAGATGTTGCACAGCTGCAAAAATATATTGCAGGCATTTTAGGAGGAATATCTGAATCCCTATCCATGTTTGTGTGCACATGTGAATATGAAATCATTTGGCAAAGAAAATTAATAGATCACGGAATAGCGGTGACATGGCTATAATAATGCAAAGCAATTTTATTTTTAATGCAGTTGACTTTTAAAAGAATGTAATGTTTGTGCATATGATCAATATTCATACTATATAATATTATTGTGCAAAATATTTGTAATTGATTAAATTTGTGCCAAATACTAAAAGAAGTGCATTCACTCTAATCTGGGAGACTTTAGATATGGAGAAAAAATATGGAAGTCTGTGTATTAAGCCTGGTTTCCTCATATGTCAACATTCATAATAGCATGTTGATTTTATTGGAGTGTCTGTTCCACCAATTTTTGGAGGAGTCTCTTCCCTTTCTTCTGCAACTAAAACAGGGATTCTCTCCCTAGCCTTACCCAGTTTCTGCCATTAGGGTAGTTACATGTTATTCCATATTGCTAACCCAGTTGCAGAGTAAAAAGACAGGAGAGTGAATCTTTGTTTTTCAAGTTGAGTCTCAGTCTTCGGTACTCTGTTCTTTGGTCAGGTTCATAGGGACTTCTCAGGGCTCCTGTCCCTCATCATCTGCCTCTAAGAAGCCTCTGCATGGTCTCCAGGTGAGGAGAGGTTACAATCCTATGGTAAGGGGATGTAGGATTCTTCATAAGGACCCAAGATTCAAGGTTCCAAAGTGCCCAGATACCCCATCCTAAGTTTTGAGGTGGCTCTCCTTCTTAATCAATGATATACTTCATTGTAGAAGATTTCCCAGGACCATGAAACCAAATGAGTTGCTACTCTAATTGTGGTCAAATGATGATTATTCCCATGAAGAATCTCAGGAAATTTCATAAAACACACTCCTCCGAAAAATCCCATCTCAGTGTTGAGGAGATTGAGGTATTTCTATACCAATTTCTATTATTCTTTTCTTGAGGGCTGCTAGGAAGTGGTTTTCTCCCAGAACCTCTAGCTTGCAGTAAGTGACAGAAGTGCTGACTAGCAGGGCTTTAGATCAAGCTTTCATGCAAAGTAGTATAGATACTGGAAGTTAGAATTTAATCTGCACAATAAAACAGAAAAGCCCAAGAGATATAATTTACATGCCATTTGAAATTCATTGATTCTATTTAAAGGTAAGGCATCAATGCTTCTAGGCTTCTTTCCTGGGGTCCTTTCCTCCCTCTTGTACCATTCTTCCCAACAAATGCTCCAATTCCCCTACCCCCTTCTTCCTAAACCTCCATTTCTACAAACTTCCCATCCTTCCAGCAGCTGATATGCTTCCTACTTCACAGGAAAATAGGAGCAGTCTCGTAATCACTTTCTTAACCCCATGCCTCCTATACACAGTTTATCTATAAGACTATTTCTCATTTCTTTCTCAAATTCATCCCATTGGAACAGGTAGAAAAGTTCCTGTTTAATTATGATAGCTCTATTTATGATCAGAATCATTACTTCATCATTTTAAACTTTATTTTTATATTTTTTTAACCTTTATTTTGTTATCAATATTTAACTTTAAACCAAATTGTCACAGCCTTAAAGTCCAGGACCAGAAAACAGAAATACCACTTTCAGCTTTATTCTCTATTGCTCCTCAGTTTTCTTCCAACCTCACTCGGTTTGTCTCCCTCTAAACTCTCCCAATTATTATGTTGTTTCTCTTTCCAACATTAGTTGGTCCTCTTCTTAAATTACCATCTCATTAAACTTTATGGATATTCAAACCCTCACCAGAGCAGTACTCAAATTGTCTACTGATACTGGGAAACCCTACTAAGATGCTGGCCCCAGAAGAAAAAGAGATGAGAGACAGTGTTATTTAATTTGAGTAAAAGGAGCTTTGCTTTGTCCAGTTCCTTTCCTTTTTGAGTGAGATGAACTATCAGAGTTGTTGATGACTCCTCCCTCTCATGTGTAAGATGGTGACCTTTCAGCTGCTTCTTCTAAGGACAGAATTACAACTAGATAGACTGATAAAAAGCTGTCCCAAATGAACACATGATTCAATGGACCATAAAGATTCTTATTCCTTGTTCAAAGAAGTTATTTTCCTGGTAAATATATGGGGTGTAAGTGCCCATCCCCACTAGTCATCATTTACTTAGACAAAAGAACAGGCTGTCCTCAAAATACCAAGGGAGAGGAACACATTGAGATTGTGAAGGACAATAACAAAAGAGTAAAATTTCTTCCTGTTGAGAATAGAGCAGAAGCTGTTCCTTCCCTTTTCTGGCCCTGGAAACAAACTCAGGATATATTAGTTTTATTTAAAGATAGAGATTAATAACAAAGAAGTTTCATATCCTGCACGGTTGCAACAAGCTCTTCATTACCTCAGAAGCTGAAGGAGAGAACATAGCAGTGGATCACCCTTCCCTGGTGTCTTTATACATGGGTGCTTGGCTCAGTGTGATTTTCTCAATGGTTACTGAATGACATAGAGCTTATACTCCACATGATTCTGTATCTGAGGGGTAGAGAGAAAGGCTATATTCTGCCAAATGCATCATGAGAGTCTTTCATCTAGCAACTCATACAGAAGGAAGTGGATATATCTATGCAATTTAAGTCACCCAATCTTCGGTAGCTAGGAATCCTGTCAACTCTGTCCTCACAGCCAGTCACTAAAGAAATGTTGCACTTTCTCAGGTAGTAGGCATATAACCTTAAAGACTGAGATTTCCATCCTCAGAGCAAATATATCATTTAGGCAACTCATGTTTTCTGAGAGAAATCTCTTCTGAACACTGACTTATGTCAAAAACAGGCCACACATCTTAGGCCAGATTCACCATAATGAGCAATAAAACCCTATGAACAATGTAGTGTGTTGGTGGAGGGGTGTTGTATGGGAATTCCACACATGTATACGGTTGTTTTGGAAGTTCACAAATTTTCTAATAAAAACAGATATAGAAGAAGTAAGTGTTTTAACAAAAAAAAAGAGAGAGAGAGAGAGAAAGAAAATAACATTTAAAAATTGATAAAGATTTCCAAAGCACTTTAACCAAGATTCTTTCTAAACATATCTTAAACCCAAGCTCAACTGCATTTCTAAAACTGGCCTCTAAAACTGTTTCTGGATGCCAAGTGAGAGTAAGTGATAGACCTTGGCTGATACTTTGGCAAAGCTTACAACAGGGTCAATTACAAATCCTCTGAGGAACTGAGAGATCATTGCATTTCCAAATACTGCACTTAGTGAGAGTCTATTTAAACTTCTCTGTATTGTTAATGAAGAATAATTTGCAAAGAAGCACCTGTGAGCAAATGATAGCAGCAGAGCAACATTGAAAAGAGCTGAAAATTTGTTTGGAAGACTGCTCCTAAGCTTAATGGGTTTCTAGGGAACTAGAGGCAGAAAGAGAGCTTGAATCAGTAATAAAAGGAACTCTCTCCATGCTGCTTATAGATTTTTTTTTTAATTCATGAAGGAGCTGTCTTGAGAAAACAATGTCCAATAGAGTGGATTTGATTCACTTGTATATTTTGTAGGTCTAATACAAGATTTTTCTGATGTAAAGATGGTGTTGTTCTCCTTGTTTATAAATAAGATAGTATATATTTCTCAGAGATGTGAAAAAATACATGTAGTTAGACAAACTATAAATATATAATATATAGAGATGATGATAATAGATAGATGAAAGATAGACAGATAGATAGATGATAGATAGATAGATAGATAGATAGATAGATAGATAGATAGATAGATAGATAGATGATAGATAGATTGATTGATTTGCACTTCCATTGGATGCCAAGAAAATGAATGGAATTTAATCATAGAGATATAGAAGTTTCTTAACTTAAATATCTCATTTTCTGAGTAAGTCCAGACTAATAATGGGAATCAAAATAAAATAAAATGTGAAAGATTGTGAGAGATATCTAGATAGATAATTCAAATGTCCCAATCATTAGATTTCAGCTTGGAATTTGTTTCTAGAAATGCATTTATTTCAAGCTCATGGGTTCTATTTGTGAATACTATATGTGCCACGAGTGGAAAAAAGCAACATCTGGGCTCATTCTAAAAACTCAGGAATCCATAAACAGCTAGATCCAAGTCAGTGATAAGTCAATCAATTTCTCCAAATGTCAATCAGATTAACTTCATTTAACCCACTCATTTTCACTGAAATGATTTTGTAGTTATTCAGTGGCACAATATGCAAATGTCAATAGAAATCTTATTCACATTGTTGCAGCCCAGTCACTAAGAATGACTGAATTTGCCTTTACAACATTGTAAGTAATATTTATGTCTCACCAAGAAAACTGTATCTATATATTTATATTTGTAATGGTTTGAATTTTCTTTCACTTTATCATGACTTCCATGTGCCCAAATTGAAGTTAGAATTTTTGAGTTAATGCTATGCAGACTGATTAACCACATATTCACTATTAGAGCATTAGATAGGGGGGAAACAATTCAGGGACTTAGCTCTTTTGAAAAGTAAAGACTTTTTCTTGGCCTTTTTGAGAGGCCTTTAATTCTGACTTTTGCACCCAGTAATTTGTGAGGAAAAATATGTAATTATGTTTTTTGGCAGGCATTGGGGAAAAAGAAATAAAAAAGAGAAAGAATAAATTATCCTTTGTTTCTTTGTAACAACTATATGTACACATTCATGAAAATCCCTTTACAGATTATTTTTAAAAATAACACATTCTTGTATATATACAATATTTCCACCATTTGAAAATGGAAAGTTCAAATCCATCTTAGGTGACTAAAGTTATGCTAAAGGGAGAACTGATACTGCTTTAGGCAATCCTAACATTTGTCTTGTAAATAGGAAATTCAGAGAAACTTCTTGCTTTATTTAAATCCATTTGTAGAAAGTAAGGAAATATATCTAATCTGGAACATTATTCTATATGTGAGAAGGGCCAATTGTTCATAAAATCCATGTAAGAAATATTGAGAGCTTTTCAAAAGACATTTCATCACTTACATGTTCATATACAAGATGAATTGCTAGGAAGAGTGAGCATGAAGTAAAGGGTTCTATTGAGCCAGACACAACATCCAGGGCTATTGAGTAGATGATGTTTGATGAGCTGTTAAGTATTTTCTTTGCATTTTTAAGAAAAAAATATCCATCTGCAGTTTTGTCCTTCAGACTGCATTTACATTCATTTGAGAGAAAGGAATACTAGAGCACAGAACAAAGCTGACATAGAAAAATGTTTGGCACTTTTACACAGTTGACTTTTGAAATAATATTTTTTTCATGTACCCATAAATATTCATGCTAAAAGAAAGTGTAAAAAAAATTAGTATTGATGAAATTTGGGCAAAAATGGAAAGAAAACAAAAACTGCAATCTGGAGACTTTTAGAGAAAGTTTGGAATTCAATTATAAATCAATATTCCTAATAATGCTTTGGTTTTGCCATGGTGTATGCACCAGTCTTTTCACTATTCAAATGGCATGAGTTTGGAGAAATTTAAACTGTTTCCTTTCTTCTTTAAAACTTTTTTAAAAATGTCAGAAGTGAGGAGAAAGTGTAGCTCCATCAATCCAAGAGTCTAGGATAAAAATGAGGATGGAAGGAAGTGGCTGTGGCTCAATAAGTAGGGCTCCCATTTACCATTTGGGAGGCCCCGGGTTCAGTTCCCGGGGCCTCCTGGTGAAGGCAAGCCTGCCAGCATGGCGTGGTTAGCTGACCCAGTGAGCACAAGCAGCAAGGGGGGGATAAATGAATAAATAAATAAAATCTTAAAAAAAAAAAGAGGATGGATTATATTGGTATTTAATTTAAAATATCATCATTCTGGAATATTGTGATCTTTACAGGTGGACAACATGCCCATAGCCCAAGCAGAGTCAATGGAAAGAATAAGCAATGTGACAGAATTCATTTTGCTGGGTCTGACCCAGAATCCAGAATTACAGAAAATCTTATTTGCTCTGTTTTTCATCACTTATTTGATCACATTGACAGGTAACATGCTCATCTCATCATCATCTTCATCAGCCCAGCCCTGGGTTCTCCCATGTACTTTTTTCTGTCCTATTTTTCTATTATTGATGGTTTATACTCTTCTTCCATTGCACCCAAAATGATCTTTGACTTGATCTTTCAGAAAAACATCGTCTCCTACAGTAACTGCATGACTTAGCTCTTCGTTGAACATTTCTTTGCTGGAACTGAGATCATCTCATTAATGGTGATGGCCTATGACTACTATGTAGCCATCTGTAAGCCTTTGAGCTACATGACTGTCATGAGCCGGCTTGTATGTAGTTTCCTGGTGGTGATGGCTGGGATTTGGAGTTTATTCATGGCTGGATCCAGATTTTATTCATGATCCAGTTACCATTCTGTAGCCCTAATGTCATTGACCATTTTATATGTGATTTGATAACTCTCCTGGAGCTGGCCTGCATGGCCACTCATAATTTTGGGCCCCAGATTGCCAATAGTAGTTCACTGTGTTTACTCATTTTTTGTATGCTAGTGGTGTCCTATGTCATCATCCTGCACTCCCTCATGACTCATAGCTCAGAAGGGCATCACAAAGCCCTCTCTACCAATTCTTCTCACATCACTGTCATCAACTTATTCTTTTTTTTTTAATTTATTTTATTTTTTTTATTATGGGTAAAAATCAAAATTTTCACAATACATACCAACATTTGCAAAATGATATATAAATATATATGCATATGTGCATTTGTTTACAAAAATGTTATTTATATATATATATATAAATATATTTTAAGAGGTATGCAAGGGGTGTAGGCCATTTTAAATCAGCACACACCACTCAGAACTGTGTGGGAGAGAGTGTGGTCTACAGTGTGAACTGTGGTCTATGGTTGGTGGCAAGGCCCCAGGATGTGTAAGTCCATTGAGGGTGGTGGGCCACACTTGTGGGAGATGAACTTATTCTTTGTACCTTGTTTATTCCTGTATCTGAGAACAATGATTTCCTTCCCTGCTGACAAAGTTGTGACCGTGTTTTGTACCCTAATAACTCCTATGTTGAACCCCTTAATCTATACCCTCAGAAATGCAGAAATGAAAAATGTCATGAAGAAGCTCTGGGATCAAATAATGAAAACTAATGATCAATAAATCTTGTGATTGGAGTATTTATGAAAATAATTCTAGCAATATTTTATAGAAGTTTAATCTCCTTCTCAAGTGATTAAAGTCCAGAAAGTCTTGAGATTACTTGGATCTAGTTTTCTAGGAACTCATATCTGGCAGGCTGACATCCATTATGCACAATAGACAGTGCCTAAAGCCCATGATAATTTCAAGGGCCCATAAAATGTTTTAATTTATTTTCAAATAGAATGTAATTTGTAATGTATTTATGAATGAATTGGGCCCAAGAAAACAAACTACATAGCACCCAAAAACATCATAAGGTAGTAATGATTGTGTGTATAAAACAGATCAACATAAATATTTTGAACAATTTTTATACCCAAATTTACAGATGGAATAGAATTTTATTTTAATAAATTAAACAATTTTATATGAAATAAGTTTAGGATGATAGAGAAAGACATTTCAAATAATTTCATCCAAATATACTGTTTTCTTTTTACCTGCCTAATTTTGAGAAATTTTAAAATGTTCTCCCACCATAGCCGTAGAATATTTTTACATATTATAATATAAAGAAGGGAGTATTTGCATGCAAAGTACTTTATTAAAATGATATCTTCACCCTACAATTGTCTGCAAAAAGAATAAAGTCTGTAGAGTTAAGGCAGAAATTATCTCCATATTAAAGTCTGATTTATACCCTAAGTAAAAGTAGACTCAGAAAACAATATAGTGGTTATAAGATATTACCAGTGATGTAAAACAAGTTTGCATCACAGCACTGAACAATGATAACTATGGATTATAGAAAAGAGTCCCTACCAGGAACATAATGAAATACCAAGAGATTCCGAAACAGTCAGATTCTTTGAATCAGAGATTAAGAAATTTGGATCAAATTGGACTGATTTCTCATCTCGTTTCTGGCATTAATTAACCTTCTAAGCAATTTGCTTCATTTCTCTCCACCTGTTCCTTCATTTGTAAAAGGGACATCACATTCCTTACTTACTTAAATGGTAAGAAGTACATGATTTTGTTGGGAAAATGACTAAGCTGAAAAATAATGGAAGGTACTGGAACACTGTACACCCTTCAGAGATGTCAGTAGAGCACTTAATTTGTCTTATCCTCCTTTTCAAGATCAGTTTTCCATTGTTCCATATGGAAACCTCCCATCACATCATGCCCAGGAGCACTTTATTCAATCAATCATTACCTTTTTCTCATAATTTCCATTTCTCCCTCATCATCCTAAGTGTAGGTGTTTCATTTTAAATTCATGCTCTTTAATAAGTAGGATGCTGGGAGAGCTTGGGCAGGTGAGGAGCCAGCCCGAACGCAGAGAAGATTTCAGGTGAACGGGGTTGCGAGAAAGGCATCCTTGGCAGCACTAGATATTGTCAGTTGTTTTAGCCTCTGCCCAACTGTTATGAAAAATAACATCTCATTGTTAGTATAATTGGCAATTTCCTGGTTACTACTAAAGTTGGACATCTTTTAAAATGTTTAGATAAAATGTAAGTTTCTTGTTCATATATTTGGCTATTCTTCTATTGTTTGATTAACTTTCTTCTTATTTCTAATAGTGTTTTGTATATTTTGCTTATTTAACTGATATATATTTTCAAATATCTTCTCTTATGAAGTGACTGCTCCTTTAACATTGCTTATGGTGTTTTCTTGTCATTTATAAGCACTTTATTTAGTAAATAATCATATTTGTCAATACATTTTGGTCATGTCTCATTTCAGAAACTTGAGATTAAGAATATATTCTTAAATATTATCTTCTAATAATTTTTTAAAAGGAATTTTTGTGTTTAGCTTTTTAGGAGTCTAATTTTATTTTAAAACTCTGAAATGGCTTCCTATTTTCTTATGGGACTGAGACAAAAGTCCTGTCGGGCATACATGATTTTCCTTGATATTATCAGTATGTTTCCCATCCTTTTCCTACACAAAAGATAAGTTTCTCATTAATTATGGGAGTCTACACTGTGGAAGGTTGAAGCGAAGAAAGCAATATGTTCAGATTTTTAAAATACTGATATGGATAGCTTGAACATGGACATATATTTCAGAATCCCTTGGAGTTTGAAACAGGAAGAGTTAGGAAAAATAGAAGGAAATTCCAGTTTTCATAAGTGGCCAAAAAAGCAAGCTATTCTACTCTGAGAGCTGCATATATGTTAAACCTAATACAAACAGAAAAGCAAATGATTATTGTGGAAAGGTCTCTTTATGGAACTTTAAGAAAGATCTGAGGTTGACATAAAAATATCAGCTATAATATGTTGGGGGTTTACTATGTGCAAGAAGTTAGACTAAGAACTTTACATAGATTATCTCATTTGAGTCTCACAACATTTTGAGATATTCATTACCTTTATCCTTCCTTTCAAGAGAAACATTGGAAGCTTCTAGATGTTTGGCCGCTTACTCAATTATATGCCACTAGTAGGTGTGGGAAATAAAATTCAAACTCGGTTTGCTATGTCTCCAGAGGCAGAGCAATTAGCCTCTCTGCTACAATATAGCAGCTATGCTGGGGCTACACGATGTGCTGAAAAGGACTTGAGGCCAGGCCTGGATGCACTCAGGGCTGCCATATATGGCTAAACATAAAGTTATTGGCTTACATTGTATTGTTTCTTTATTAGAAAAGTTTTGGTTTTACAGAGCAATCAGGCATAAAATACAAGAATCCCATATACAACTCCACCAACAACACCAGCATTGGTGTTATAATTGATAGTAGCACTTTTTAAAAAATAATTGTACTATTAAAGACCATGGTTTAACTTAAGTTCACTGTTTGTGGAATGTAGGTCTATAGATTTTTAAAAATATGTTTATTGTGTAATCATATATACAATCTAACATTTCCCCTTTTAATCATATTCCTATATATATTTCAGTGCTGTTAATTGCATTCACAATGTTGTGCTACCATCACCACCATCCATTACAAAACATTTCTGTCATTCCAAATAGGAACCCTGTACATTTTAAGCCTTAACTTCCCATTTCCTGTGCCCATCTCATCTCCTGGTAATCTATATTCTAGATTCTGACTCTATGATTTGGCTTATTCTAATTGTTTAAAATCAATGAGATCATAAAAATATTTGTCCTTTTTTGTCTAGCTTGTTACATTCAACATGATGTCTTCAAGGTTCATCCATGTCATCACATGTATCAGGAATTCATTGCTTTTTACAGCTGAATAATATTGTATTGTATGTATATATCACAGTTTTAAAAATTCATTCATTGGTTGATGGACACTTAGGTTCATTCCACCTTTTGGCAATTGGTAATAATGCCACTATGAACATGAGTGTACCAATATGTGTTCAAGTCCATGATTTCAATTCTTTTGGGTATATACATATAGCAGGGATATTAGGGAAACACCTGTGCCTATATCGGTCTGGATTAAACTAATAACTATCACTGACCCCATATCCACACTTTTCTCACACACATAGGCTCTCTTAAATTAACTACATCTTCCAAATTGTTGAAGATTTGATGTTACATAAGCTAAGAATGAAAAGAGAACCATTAAGTGTCAGAGAAAGAAAAGCATATAAATGTAAAAAGTGCAGGTGAAAAGAATCCTGCATTGTTCAGAAACCTGCCTCTCCTTATCTTCTCTCCAAGCTTTACTGTAAGAAGGCAAATAGAGTTACTGAAATGACAAGGCTGATTGGGGACTCCTCAGAATATGACCTCATGGCCAAGAGCACAAACTGTGGTAAAAAGAACAAAACCAAAGCAGTACTTAATCTTTACCCAGCAATTTCCTAACTTCTTTACATAGATCAGCTTGTTTAATCCTCATATCATCCCCATGAGGTTGATTACTGGCATTTCCCCTTTTACAGGGTAAGAGAAAGAGGCACACATTTATCAATCACACAGCTAATTAGTCTCTGAGCTGGGGCTTGAACCCAGACACTCTGGCTCTAGAGCCTGTATGCTTCACCACTACACTATACTACAACTTACACAGAGTCAAGTCCTTCTCTACAATTTGTTTGCAGTGTAACTATCAAAGATCTCAAATCTTCAATTTCCTTTTCTCTAAACTGAAGATGAGAATAGAGCTACACCCTCAGACTTCAGAGAAAAGTAAATGAAACTTGCATGTCAAGTGTTTTCTCAGAGCCTTGCATGTGATAAGCATTCAATAAATGTCATCTCTGAGTACAAACCTCATAAACACGATGGGCAACAACTTCTTGTTGCTTAAGGAGCCAAGCACTTAAATGTATAAGTTCAGGACTAAGTAGGTAATGATATGAGTTTACTTTATTATAAATATGAAAAATGGCCTAATACTTATCCTTCTAGAAAACACATGAGTTTGCAGAAAATGTAATCAGTGTATGTTTTTTTTTATTTTTTATTTTTAAAGATACTTAGATTATACAAATGTCACATAAAAAATATAGGGGCTTCCCATATGCCCCACTCCCCAAACCTCCCACATTTTTCCACATTAACAACATCCTTCATTAGTGAGGTTCATTCATTGCGATTCATGAACACATTTTGAAGCATTGCCACTAAGTGTGGATTAAAGTTTACCCTGTAGTACAGTTTACCTTGTAGCCTGTATCTGTAATTGCAATGTCATTCAGGACAATTCCCAAGTACCCCAAATTTTCCCATATTATACTTATTTTAACTCTCCCTGTCTTCAGAACATCCAGGGGTCACTGCCTCCAAATCAGTTATATCATTTCTTCCATTGCTAGGGTCACAATAAGTCTATAGTAGAATACCAGTAAGTCTACTTTAGTCCATAGTTCATACCCCAATCCTGAGGATTCTGGGATAGTGGATATCCACTCCAACTTTAATTGAGAGGGACTGTGATCCCATGGGGCTGATGGATGGGACTCTCTTGCTTGCAGGTGTAGACTTTCTCAGTTCCTTGGTATGGTATTTGTCTATCATCACATCCTTGTTAGTTGTCCTGGGTGAGAACAATGAACTGGAGAGTAGGTGTTGCAACTCCATTGATATTCAGAACCCAGCTGGCACATGGACAGCCCAAAGATTTAAGTCTCTTGGATGTATACCTACCAATTCTAGTACTAATTATTGGCTCAAATAAAAGGACAGAAAAGCCATGTGTAGGGAAACTACAACTGAGTCCAACTCTGTCAAATTGGGGAGCATAAATTCCAAAGTAGGGCCCACTGGAAAGGCAACAAACTCTTGAGCTATCTGTCCTGACTACAGTGTCTGGCTGTCTCAAGAACCCTCAGGATCCCTGTTATTTGGGGCCATCAATGAGATCTTGCTGAGATGTGCATAAGTGTAACCTCTTGAATGATCTCCTGACTCTCTTTGAAGGTTCTTAGCCACATAAACTCATTTGTATTTACCTTTTCCCCCTTTTGGTCATTTCTTTTTCCAGTTGCATTGCTGATTGGTGCTTGGTAGTAATCCCTTGGTGCCAGGGAGTCTCATCCCGGGGTGTCATGTCCCAACCTTGGGGGAAGGTAATGTATTTATATGCTGAGTTCGGCTTAGAGAGAAGCTACATTTGGGTAAAAAGGAGGCTCCTAGGAGGCAAATCTTAGGCACTCTATAATACTAGGATAAGTTTCAATTTCAAGAGTAAAGATTCATATGTATAGTCATCAATATCAAGGACCCATCAACAGACCATCGTCCTTCACTAGTCATTGCCCCTGTGCTCATGGGTTCTAGCTGATCCATTGGAGAATGTGGCAGAGCTCCCTTAGATGGGAATTTGATATTCCTTCAGTTATTGTGTGTATCTCCACCCACTGTGATGATATCCCATGAACATTTGAACATATTATGCCTTATATTCATGCCCAGGTGCACTTCCTCCAATGTATCCCCCATCACTGACACCCCGCACCAATGATCTTCCCTTGCCACAGTTGTAACACTTCTGTGATTCAAAACTTCTTCAAAGATAAGAAAATGAAATAATAATGATAGTTTTAAAATAAAATACAAAAATTTTTTTTAAAATAAAAATTTGGGATAACAAAAATAATGAAAATATGTTTAAGAATGTTTTTTGACATTTTGTGTTTCATCAGCGTAAGATCTGTTTCCTATATGTACAATGACATTTTCTTCCATTTTTCCCCTAATGTCTTGCTTTTTCACTTTGTCTTCAAAGAAATTTTAGGTTACAGAAAAGTCATGTACTGAATACAGAGGACTCCAATATCCTTCCTTTTCCCCATTCACCTATTAATAACATTTTATTTGTGGATGGTACGTTTGTCGCAACTAATATACAGTTATTGAAACATAGCTACCAACAATGGTAAATGGTTTACATTATGGTTTACATTTTGGTACATACATTTTTTAAACTGATGCAATTCAACATGGCTTGTAGCCATCATAGCAAAATCATGTAAAACACTTGATCTCCCTCAAAATGTACCCTGTTCCATCTATTCTATTCCTCCCTCTCCTTCCACTCAGAAACCATGGCAACCACCAAGCTTCACTCCTTGAAAGACAAGATTCATAGTTACTTCCAATAACTTTGAGGGCTTTACAAGACTTGTCTGTTCTCTCCTATTAGGCACTGCCCATGCTTTCAAGAAACTCCCACCCCAATATTTGAGAACACAGCAGGTCTCCCCAGGATGGGAGTGCACCACCTTGCTATTCATTGTGTGGGTCTCCACTCACTGATAAAACAGACTATGACAAGATAAACACACACACTCCTTACAAGCCTGCCCCAGGGTGCACACTATCCTGAATGACTCCCACATCCAACACTACAAACCAGCAAAGCTCATTTGCCATATTGCCAAAGTAGAATTCCCAACATTGTACCCAGCATTCCCCAGTGTCCACCTGCTCCATCCCCAATGCTCCCCCCAGTTCCATGGACAGTCCAACCCATCCTCCCCACCCCACCCACCTGACAAATCAGCACCACCCAACCTAACAGTATCATTACACCACTGCCATGCCCTTCCACTGTACAACTACACACTTACATATTATCAAAGATTGTGCCCATACAGGTGTTGACTCATAACCTTCTTCACACTTTCTGTCTCCTGTGAACCTGGCTTCCAGACTCTAGCTCTGTGAGACTGCTCAGTTTGCTTAGTTCATATCAGTGAGGTCATGTAATATTTGTCCTTCACTGCCTGGCTTGCTTCACTCAACATAAGGTCCTCAAGATTCATCCATGTTATCCCATGTGTTAATACTGTATTCCTTCTTACAGCTGAGTAATATTCCACTGTATATTTACACATTTATTCATTCATTCATCTGTTGAAGGGCATTTGGGTTGATGCCAACTTTTAGAACTAGTGAATAACACTGCTATAAACATTAATGTGCATGTATCTCTTCATGTCCTTGCGTTCAGTTGAGTATATACCCAGCAGTGGAATTGCTGGATCATATGGCAGTTCTATAGTTAGTTTTCTGAGGAATCACCAAACTGTCCTCCACAGTGGCTGCACAATTCTACATTCCCACCAGCAGTTGATGAACGTTCCCATTCCCTCACATCCTTTCCAATACTTTTAGTCCTCTGTTTTCTTAATAACCACCAGTCTAATAGATATAAGATGATATCTCATTCTAGTTTTGATTTGCATTTCTCCAATAGCTAATGATGTTGAGAATCTTTTCCTGTGCTTTTTAATCATTTGCATTTCTTCCTTTGATAACTATCTATTCAAATCACATGCCCATTTTTTAAATGGATTTTTTGTCTTTTTATTTTCAAAGTGTAGGATATCTCTATATATCCTGGATATTATGCTTCTATCAGATATATGTTGTGATGGTTAGTGTTAGTTCTGTCCAGGATGTTTGGTAGAATTTATTTGTGAAGCCATCTGGTCCTGGGCTCTTGTTAGTTGGGAGGTTTCAATGACAAAATCAATCTCATTACTTGTGATTGGTTTGTTGAGTTCATCAATTTCTTCTTTTGACAATGTAGGCTGCTTGTGTGTTTTTAGGAGTTTGTCCATTTCCTCTAAATTATCCATGATGTTGGCAACCAATTTTTCAAAGTATCATCTTATGATACTCTTTATTTCTGTGGGGTCAGTGGTGATATCCTCTTCTTCATTTCTTATTTTATGTAATTACATCTTCTCTCTTTTTTTTTCTTCGTTAGTCTAGCTAAGGGTTTGTCAATTTTATTAATCTTCTCAAAGAACCAGCTTTTGGTTTTGTTTATTTTTTCTAGTGCTTTCATATTTTCTATTTCATTTAGTTCTCCTCAAATCTTTGTTATTTCTTTCTTTCTACTTCCTTCGTGGTTAGTTTTTTTATCTTTTCCTAATTCCTCCAGGTGTGTATTTATGTCTGATTTTATCTCTTCTTTAATTTTTAATATAGGCATTTAGTCATGTGAATTTCCCTTTCAGTACAGCTTTTGCAGCAGCCCATATGTTTTAATATCTTGATTTGTCATTTTCATTCATTTCAAGGTAGCTACTAATTTCCTTTGAGATTCCTCCTTTACACACTGTTTGCCCAAGAGTGTTACTTAACTGCCATATCATTGTGCCTAATCTGGTTCTCTGTCTATTACTGATTTCCAGCTTCTTTCCATGATGATTAGAGTTTACTTCGTTTAATTTTGATCTTTCTGAATTCATTGAGAATTGTTCTGTGACCTAGCATGTGGTCTATTCTGAAGAAAGATCCATGTGCACTTAAGAAGAATGTATACCCTGCTTTATTTAGGTGTAATGTTCTGTATATGTCTATTAGGTCCAGGTTCTCTAATGTATTATTCAAAGTCTTTGTTTATTTATTGATTCTTTGTTGAGATGTTCTATCTAATGATGATAATGGTGTATTAAAGTCCCCCACTATAATTGTAAAGTCATCTATTTCTCCACTTAGTTTCTCCTGTGTTTGCCACATGTATTTTGAAGAGCCCTGGTTAGGTGCATAAATGTTTATGATTGTTCTTTCTTCTTGATAGATTACCCCTTTATTAGTATTTAGTGTCCTTCTTTTTCTCTTACAATAGTTTTGCATTTAAAGTCTATTTTGTTTGATATTAGTATAGCTACTCACACCCTTTTTTTTGATTATTGTTTGTTTGTGAAATTGTTTTCCATCCATGCACACTTTCAGCCTCCTTGCATCCCTGGGTTTTAAGGTGGATTTCTTGTAGATAGCATATAGATGGGTCATATTTCATTATCCATTTTGCCAATTTGTGCCTCTTTACTAGTGAGTTTAATCATTAACATTCAATGTTATTACTGTCAAGGTTTTACGTACATTAGCCATATTTTCTTTATGTATGCTGTATGCATTTTTATTTCTCTTTTTATTTTTTTAGCTGCTCTTACACTCTCTTCCAACTCTCTCTCTCCTGTTTTTTTTTTTTCCTTTCTTTTGACCTGCAAAAGTTCCTTTAGTATTTCTTGAAATGCAGGTTTCTTTTGGACATACTCTCTTAATTTCTGTTCATTTTTGAATATTTGGAATTCTCCCTCATTATTGAATGCCAGGTTTGCTGGATAGAGAATTCTTAGCTGGAAGTGTTTTTCTTTTTTTCTTTTAGCACCTTAACTATGCCATACCACTGCCTTCTTGCCGCTATGGCTTCAGATGAGAATTCAGCACTTAATCATATTGAGCTTCCCTTGTATGTGATGGTTCTCTTTTTTCTTGCTGATTTCAATATTATCTTTTGGTCTTGAGCATTGGACAATTTGAGAAGTATATGTGTTGTAGTAGATCTTTTAGGATTTATACTGTGTGGTGTTCACTATGCTTTCTAGACATGTATGTCTATCTCCCTCAATAGGGTTGGGAAGTTTTCAGCCATTATTTCCTCCAACACTCCTTCTGTCCCCTTTCCCTTCTCTTCTCCCTCTGGGATGCCTAGAATTTCTATGTTTGTGCATTTTTTTCTTGTCATTCAAATCCCCAAGTCCCTACTGAATTTCTTCTTTTTATCTCTCTATTCTACTATTTGTTTAGTTTCAGATGTACTGTTTCCATATCACTGATTCTTTCATCAACCTTTTCAGATCTGTTGTTATGTGCTTCCAGTGTATTATTGATTTCTTGGATTGTGCCATTCATCACTGTCATATCTCTTATCTTTTTATGTATGTTTACATTTCCTCAGTATGTTCTCCCAGTGTCCTCTTAATATCTTTAAGTTTTCCCCTCACTTTATTAAGTTGATTCATGTTTTTTTGTAAATTTCTGATTAATAAATAAAGAAAATAAACAGAGAATAAAGGAGAGAGAAATAAAAAGAAGAAAAATTAGAGACCAAATAAAACAGTTGGAATGAAAGAACTTTAACAGAAAACAAAAAATTTAAAGATGAAGGAGAAAAAAAGGAAGAGCATAGGTAGAGTAAATCAGTAAACAAAAGAAAAAAAAGAAAAACAAACAAGCAGAGAAACAAAGGGATAGGAAACACAGCAAACAGGAAAGAAGACAGCAGTAACTCATTTTAAAAAAGGAAATAGAAGAAAAAATTAAAAAGAAATAAACTTGGAAAAACAGCCTTCTCCTAAAGATCTTCTCAGGCTAATGGTGGTCATCAATCATTCACCCTGCAGTTTGCTCTCTGCATGTGTTGAACCAGGTTTTAGTGAATAAAATAAGAGAAATAGAAAAGTAACCTTTTTTTTCAAAAAAAATAAGAGATTCAAGAAAAGCTAATACGAAGAGAATGTCTATGTGTTCCCTGTCAAGAAGTTTCAGCAAGATGCCTGATAACCTGGTGGATCACTTCTCAAAGAAGAGCCAAGAATTGAACTAGGGACATTGTATATGCTAGACAGAAATTCTTCCACTGAACTATTTTGCTTTCTTGGGTTAATTAGCCTTTCAGAAGGCTATTCACCCCTTTTCCCTTGGGCAGATTAGATTCCCTGCAGTCCACTGGAATCCTACTGATCAGCTGCCTGTCTCTGCCTCCTTTCTGATGTAATTCCTCTCTTTACCTAGGTGGCTGGGCATGGCAGCCTGCCTGAGGAGATGCCCCTGCCCTCTCTTTGTAGAGTTGGGGCCCCTTTTGATATTCAAGGGGGGCCCACCTGGCTAAACACACTGCAAAGAAATCACTTTCTACCCTCCCAGACAACTCTTCCTCCCAGGGAATCTGCTATCACACTCCTGTTTGGAGCAGGGAGACAGAGGCTCCACCTAGGCTCTTTGTCCTGAGGGCAGGTTCTGTGTGCCACTTCCAGTCACTGAGGCAAGCAACCCATGATTTCCCCCTGTCTTCCCTATTTGTCCAATACTCTCCTAGATGACTCAGAGCACCTTCCCATTCCATATGAATCAAAAGGGGCTGGCAAGGAGAATTATGTCTGCTTTTCTTTTGGATACAATTTGCTAGGAGTTTTACCCTTACTTAATATCTCTGGGTTGGGAGAAGGGAGCCCTTCCTGTTGGATGGAAAGTTTAATAACTCACAATTACTTGTATTGGCTTCTTTGTCTCTCTGACCCTCCCTCTCCTGGGTGTTGTGAAGGTGTGTCTTGGTTTGCTGTACCCCAAAGCATGACCCCAAGGCAGCCTCTCACACTTTCTCTGTTTTATTGAGAGCTGAGCCTTATCTGTCTAACCCATTGGTCATATTCCAATCTATCAGTATATGTGTGTTGTACAGTGAGTCAAATAATTAATTTTATGCTCCAAAATAAAAATGCTCGTTTGATTCATGTCTGTGATTCAAACTTGTGGGAGTAAAAATTAAATTAATTGTAAATAATTAGCAAAGAAAGGAAGATTCTTGCTTTATTTATCCCAAGAAATGAAACTATTTTGTGAAAATTAATGAGAAACTTAGGAAAATTGTTACATTGCATTTTTATTTGAATTGTATTTTAATTTTATTCAACTAAAATAATAGACTGTAACAAACTTACATTGACTGTCTCAGGCAACTGACAAATACCAGGATATTTTTTTTTATGTCCTAATCTCAAGGAATGGTGGACCTGGAAGGGTTTCTTAAAGGATCTTCTAAGCCAGCTCTAAGTATCTCATCCCCAATTTGACTGTTTCACATGATTGAACATCTGGATGAGATTCTAATTGTTTTTATATTGAAGAAAAGCACAAATTGGGCTTAATTTATATATAGGCTACTGATTACAGAAATTCTTCTGAGCTTCAAGTTTCTCAGAGTAGTACTAGGTCAGAACCCAAAAGAGTTTCATTCATTTACAAGCACCTGGGAATTCACTCTATTATCCACTTCCCTTTTCTTTGCTAAAGAATCCTATACTATTTAAAATCATGTTTCAATTATTTCCATTTTACAGGTGGTGAATTTGAGACTTTGAAAGTAAAAGTAAAAGTAAAAGGTAAAAGAGGACCTGTACCTCTTCATTCCAACCTTTCTTGTATAACCACCACCTTTCACTACTGTCTAATTCTTCTGGCAATGGTAAGCAAAAAAAAAAAAAAAAAAAAAAAAAAAAAAAAAAAAAAAAAAAAAAACAGAAAGAAAGAAAGAAAAGACTTGACTACTAACATGAGGGAGAAAAGCCTCACAGAAGGGGCTGCAGCTTGTTGGCTTTGCTTTCTGATATATTCATAGGAGAATACTCATTAACACAGTATGAGAGAAAATCTTTGTCCTTCCTGAAAAAGGTCTTGTAAGGTGTGACTGATTTCACAGGGATTATCAATTTTGTATGCTTCCTGCCTATCCGAGGAAACCAATCTCCCCTCACGTGACCACTTTCAGAAACAGTGCTGGAACAAGCTTTGACCTTTTTCACAGGTGTGGTATCATCTAATTTGTCCCTTATAAAACAGTCTTGATTTCAAAAGGAAACAACTTCAGAAGAACCTAATGTCTTTCTAGTGTTTAGAGAGTCTACAAATGGTCAGGAAGAAATCAGAATTAATGAATTTCAGGAACTGATATTGGAAGGTAAGGGTTATTAAGGCAGTTGCTAGGCTTAACAAAAACAAAAATCAACAGCATTTACTGAACATATTCTGTGTACCAGGAATGGGTCTGTATTCTCACATGCATTATCTCTTTCATGTCCACCACCCCAAGATGATGTAGAATTATCATGGTTCATTTTCCACATATCACCTGAGTGGACTGTTCAAAGCATAATGGAACTAGAGTCAGAACAAACTGAATTGTAATTTACAGTTCTACAATTTCAATCATTCAATAAGTATTTATTCAGGCCCTGTTTAATCAAAGTCAACATTTTGCTAAATGCAGACAACTTCATAGTGAATAATGTAAGGATGCCATTCTGGCAGTGTAGAACTTATTCTCTAGAAGGGGCAATAACCACCTCCAGAGCAAAGCAGAGGGACAACTTAATAAATGAAATAATTAAATCATCATTAACTGAATATAGAAATAATTAGCCATTTGAGTGCAGATCAGGATTGGAAATGCAGTTATCTAGAAAGGAATTGAGGAAAGTCCTATTGTTTTACAGCTTGGGCCACTGTGTACTACATGCATAAGTGACAATTTTTTTGTTGTTGTTGCTAGATCTATATGAATTGAACCAATGCCATCCTGGACTAAAAGGGACAGAAAAGGGACAGACTGAAGGAAAATGACTTTAAATGCATAACCATGGGGGCTGAAATCTGGACTGAAGACTACTTTTCAGGCCATGAGAATGGATGCACCTATGTATGTGGAAAGCATGAATATTCTCCAGAAGTTGGAGAGAGTGGGACTTCCACCCCATCATTCAGGAAGAGTGTTAAGCACCCTAGGTTTCTTAGCTGTCTAGAGGATTGTGGAGAGGCTGGACACTACCCCAATGTTTGATGAGAGTGGAGCCTATAGGTCAGCTGCCACTTTGTTATTTGACAAAGGTAGAGCTGAGAGCCTGGCCATCACTCCAATGTTTAAAGATGTTAAAGCCTCTATCCCAGTGTCTGGGGAGAGTATGACCACTGCACAAGCCCTCAGAAGTAGTGGGGCTGTCACTCCATCAATCCCAGAGGATAAAGTATCATTCTTTATATGACACTTAGACCTTGAAATCTAATGGTCCTGGATTCAACCCCTGAGTGGTACCTCAAAAAAAAAAAAAGTATGTTTTTAAAGATAATTCATTCCTGGGTGTGAGGACCCATTGTAAGAAGAATCTTTTGGTGAATAAAATGTTTAAGTTAAGATGTGATCCATCTCATTCAGGGTGGGTCTTAATCTGTTTACTTAATCCTCTCCTTTATATGGGAATGAAAATCAGACAAAGGAAGAGAAATCCATGGATGCAAGAAGCTAGAAGACAAGGACACCTGGAAGATAAGGGAGAGACCAGAAGATGCTGCCAGGTACCTTGCCTTGTGACAGAGGAGTAATGGATATCCAGCAGCCATTCTTTGGGGAGAAAACGTCATCTGATGATGCCTTGATTTGGACATTTTCTCAGCCTCAAATGTGTAATTTTGTAAACTAATAAATTCCCCAATCTAATTCTAAGCCTTCTGCAAACCTTTTCCTGTAAAGCTAGAAAAAGTTATAAAATAGTGAAGATTTAGTCCACTATTAATTTATGACACCAACTTCAAAAGGCCCATCAACATTGACCAGCAGTCTTACCATATTTCTTTATTCAACATATTTTCTGTGCTCTCCTCAAAGACCATTTACAACCTTATTACTTTTCTCAAAATTCCCTTCCCCACCCTCCAATCTCTACTCTTTACTTTTAACTCAAGGGCTCCTTGTCAGTCTTGTCAAAAGCTTTTTTATAACTTCCTTGCAGTGTCTGGCCTTCCTTCCTTCCTTCCTCCCTCCCTCCCTTCCTCCCTTCCTTCCTTCTTTCTTTCCAATCAGACCTACATTGTTCCTGGTGGCTTTTCCCACAAGTTCCTGGGAACAGTCCCTCCTACATATACACACATACACACACATATATAATCTATGATTAAGAAATTCTGCTATTACTTATAAATCTAAGAAAAAATGTGTGTACCTGTGCACTTGAAGTCACAAAATCAAGTGCTCACAGAGCATTATTTGTAATAGCACAAAACTGATAACAACCGAAATGTCCATCAACAATAGAATAAATTAAAAACTATGGCATATGCCAAGAGCTGAGTTGCCAGGAGTCACGGTAATCAACTAAAACAACAAACCCAAGGAAAATAATAACCAAACCTTTAATAACTTACTGCAATAGTAAGATGCCAAAAAGGAAAAAAATGTCTACTCCCATGATATTCCATTTTACCCCATGGACTGGTGCTGGGAAGAGAAAGGGTCACCTGCATCAGATTAGAAGGAAGTTCTCTTCTCACTGCTGAAATAATCTCAAACAAAAGGCCCCTGCCATTTTATGAATGTGAGGGCTGGGAACAAGGAGAAGGGAAAGTCAAGGATTGGAAAAGTACCTAGTACTGAGAGTGGAGAAGTGTCTTTAAGGCCCCCTGATAAGGTTGTCTTGGGAGAAGCTTCTGTGAAAGGCTTCAACCAAGAGCCCCCGATAAGGAGGCCTCACAATGGGGGAACCTAGACTAGGAATGCAGATATGTGTAAGAGCTTGGCCAGCTGGTGGGGGTGAGGGGGAGAGGATGGCCCTGAATCCTTGAGTATACCTCCCTTCAGAGAATGCAAAGAACTGTCTGCGTGCCTCTTGTATGGGGAGGGAAGTTTTCCCCTGTGAGCCCTGCCAGGTAAAGCCTTCATAATTACCTCTGGCCAGGCCTGAAAGAAACACGTATGATTTTGACCTGGAGTCTGACTCCTCACTTCCAAATTGAGTTTATTTGTAAATTGACAATTAATGGAAAAATGATGAAGGAAATTTTCATAGGTACTCCACAATGTAGGTTAAAATATAAAAAGAGTTTACATTTGATAATCTGGGAAGGACTCACCCTATTTATAATGGGGGAAGGGGGGAGCAAAGGCAACAGCCTCTGAAATAGTCACAATCTTAAGTTCTGCTGACACCAAAAGTAACATCATGTCCTTGAACTATCTATAATCAATGTTGCACCTCCAGGTGCTGGAGACCTTACACACAGGACAGATGGGCTATCAAACGAGAAATAATCTCACAGAGCAATTTGCCTTCCTTAATCTCAGCTAGAGTTAGTTATTTCTTTTTCTCCCCCCACACAGCTGAGGTTTGGCAAACAACAGCACTATGTACCAGTGGTTTGATAGTTCCTTGTCTTACATCTGCCTCAGTAACTGCAGTAATTCCTTTCAGGGCTTGGGGATCAAGACCAAAACTCATTCAGTAGCATGGGCCATGGCAACAGTGGCTTGTAGGGGCCAGAAAGGACACATTTACAATGGGTACTGTGTAAGGGTCATGGTAATGATGGCCTCAGCCCCCAGAACAGAATCCATTGTATGTTTCTGCCTCTTCTGGGTGCTAAGGATTGTGAGGACCACTGTCACCTATGCACCAGTATCCAAAAGTCCCCAGAACTGCAAATTTCTCTCAACTCCCCACTGATCTCTAATCTTGGCACAAGATCTTTGGTTATCATGTGGACTCCTAGCAGGGCTTTCTGTCAAGATGCTCATGACCAGGACATGGCCATGAGTTCCTTGATGGGGAATCCCCCTACTCTCTTCCTTGGAGACCATGTTATTGGGTAACCAGATCCAGAGGTCTCTTCAAGAAGGCTCCAGTTTGCCTAGGAGTGGATACCCAATGTCTGTTCTTACATCACTCTCTCCATTGTGAGTCTTAGCTATTTTAGCAGTAACTGTTTTTTCAATACCTGGGAATTTGTTGGTTAAGATTAAGATTACATAACAGACCAATTGACCTGATCTTATGAGGAGATTGAATTGGACTAATAAAGAGTGGAAGCAGCATCAACAAACATAGAAATCAGAGTCTGTTTAACACTCATCATTTACTGTTCTCATTACCTCATTGTAGACCCAGGGTAATACCAGGTGGCTCAAAAGGCTGCTATAACCACTGTGTGTGTGGTCCAGACATGTTTTTCTATGGTAGTGAACTCATCCCAAGTTGACCAAACCTGTCAGAACCTACATAGTACTCAGCTAGGAAGCAGAAAATCTCAGTTGTATGTGTCCTCTCATCCTCTACCTCTTCTTCCTTCTCCTTAGGCAAACTATCTATTTTCAGGGCATCCTGAGGGACATAGTTTATAAAGCCAGATCCCACAAAGTGCCATTTTTCCTCACTAAGTTTGCAAGATTACTTCCTACATTGAGAAGGCTAACTAGCAAAGTCTCTAAGACCTCCTCCCATTGCTGGGCATAATGATCCTGAAGAGATCTATATTCCTTTTCATTAAAGGCGTGAGTCTCAATAACACTGTGTCTAGGCTGTTCATAAGTGCCATAAAACAGCTTAGAGCAAACAATTACCATTTGGCATAATTTAGCTTGGTCTCCAATGACTTTTGTTCCCATCAATGCAATGCAGTAAACAGTGGCCAAGGAACTGATTCCCTGGCTTTCTTAGAAAATTGCATTTTCTGAACATGTGCTGACCTCTTACCTTTCCCCTTTCCCTTCAAAGATTATGTATCAGTATACTCAATAAACCTCTGACTCTTTCAATAGACCTCCATGACCTAATTAAAACCCAAATCACTGTCATGCAAAATGAAAATTGAATTTCCAATTACTACTATATTCTATGCAACAAATATTTACCTAGCACCTACCAACAGCTGTGAAGAGTGCATGCTCTGGAGTTAGAGCATGTGGGTCCAATCATAGACTCCAGTATTTATGGCTCTGTGTTCTCAGACCTTTTATTTAACCTCTCTATGCCTCAGTTTACTCACCTTTAAAATTAGGATAATATATATCTCTGACTCAGAGAGGTATTGTGATGATTAAAAGAAACAATGTATAAAAAGGACTTAAAACACTAACTTACACATAACATACTAAACAAATGTTTGCAATTGTTCCTACAGGCCAGATAGGTGCTGAGAATGCGATAGTGTACAAGACAGAGAGGGTCCATGCTCTTAAGGAGCTTAAACTATATTTATTTAACAATAAATAAAAAAATAATAATTCCACATTGAAATTAATGTTAGGAAGTAAACAAACATAGGATAATATAGGAATAATTTCTGCTCTTCTTAAGCTACCTCTATTATTTAAAAAATAAAAATAAAAATATTTATATTTAATTAACAAGTATTTGTTATATTTTAAATACATCAAAAATAAGAATGGGAAAATATGAAATAAAATGTATTTATTTATGTTGCTAAATTTAATGGATTTATACGTTATATGATAAGGCAGA
Organism: Tolypeutes matacus; assembly: GCA_026826555.1. Taxonomy (NCBI): domain Eukaryota; kingdom Metazoa; phylum Chordata; class Mammalia; order Cingulata; family Chlamyphoridae; genus Tolypeutes; species Tolypeutes matacus. The sequence goes on from JAKSZT010031697.1 coordinate 797,507, forward strand.
ATTACCTAATTATGAGACTTATAATGATCTATAATTATATATCTATATAATTATCTATAGGGGATGTTATTTTCTTGTGTTTGCATTATTATATTATTTTCAATCCAGGGGTTATTTGTAGAAAACCTTTTAAGGATAAGTTGATTCCATGATGGTTAGTTTAAACTCAATAATATAAAATAACCTTTAAATGAGATTCACATAAACTGCAATTCATCAAAATATGCCAAAGTTTATAAAATAAATAATTTTATTATTATTAAATATTCCCCAATGTAGAATTCTCACTCTTCTTTCAGAATATTTCAAGTTTTATATATGGAATTTCTGGCATATAGATCAACTAAATGCTCTGTGTCAATAATAAATCAAATATGGCATTATAGAAGCATTATACTAGGTTCTTTGACTTTGCTGGTCTCTCAAGAAAAAGGAAAATTCTCCAAGGATTTCCCACCGTCACCACCAAAATGAAAATATGAATTTATTTCATGAATATATTTAATGAAATGAACTAAATATATATAAATATATATTTTACCAAAAACAAAATATTATGGAAATATTTTAGAAATAATCTTAATATTTCTATTAACTACTAAAGAATTGAATCACTAGTTTAGATATTCCCAGAAAGGAATTTTACTAGTGTGCTAAGTGACATTTTTTAAAATATATTTTTTATTTAATTTTAAGAGATACTTAGATTACATAAAATGCTACATAAAAAAAATATAAGGTATTCACATATGCCCTACTCCCTGCACCTCACTTTCCCTCATATTAACAACTTCTTTCATTACTGTGGTACATTCATTGCAAGTGATGAACACATTTTGGAGCATTGCCACTAATGATGGATTAGACTTTACATTGTACTTTTTTTTTTAATTTTAAAAGATGCTTAGATTACATAAATGTTACACAAAAATTACAGGGATTTCCATGTTACCCACCTCCCACACCTCCCATAACATCCCACATAAACATCTTTCAGTAGTGTGGCATGTCACCTGCAATGGATATACACATTCTGGGGCTTTGTCACTAAGCATGGACCATAGTTCACATTGTAGACCCCACTCTCTCCCACACAGTTCTGCATGTTATATGCTGATGTAAAATGCCCTGTATCTGTCATTGTAATGTTACTCAGGATAATTCCCAAGTCCTGAAAAAGCACCTGTATTACAACTGCTTTTCCCTTCCCTGCCCCAAAAGTGTCCAGTGGCCACTGCTTCTACCTCACTCTTGTAATTTCTTCCATTGCTTGAATCACATTACGTCTACAACAGAATACCATTAAGTCCACTCTAGTCTATAGCTCTCCCCCCAATCCTGAGGAGTTTGGGATGGTGATGTCCACTCCACCTGCAAGTGAGAGGGGGCTTATATCCCATGGATACGATGGATGGGATTATCCTGCCTGCAGCTGCAGGCTCATTCCATTCCCTGGAGTGGCCGTTGTCCATCATTGTCTCCTCACCAGGTGACATGAGTGAGTCCATTGAGTTGTAGAGTAGTTGTTGCAGTTCCACCGAGATTCCAGGCACATCTGGCACATGGGCAGGCCCGAGGCTCCAGTCTCTGCAAGTACAACTACAAACTCCAGCATCACATATAGGTTTGAATAGAAGTGACTGATGGATCATGTGCAGGGAGGACTTATTTGAGTCCAACTCTGTCACTCTCAGGAGCACAGATTCAAAAGTATAGTCCACTGATAAACCATCAATATCTGGAGCTATCTTCCCTTATATAGGACCTGGGTGTCTCCAGAGGCCTCAGGAGCCCCTCTATGTGGGATGATATCCACTTTGGTGTTCTATAAGAGCCTACTGAGATATGCATAAGCGTTACCTCCGGGGTGACCTCCCGACTCTCTTTGAAGTCTCTTAGCCACATGAAATCATTTGTCTTTACCTTTTCCCCTTTTATTCAAGGTCTTTTTCCAGTCCTATTGCCTGTTGGCACTTGGTATTAAACCCTCGTTGACAGGGAGGCTCATCCCTGGGAGTCATGTCCCATGCTTTGGGAAAGGTAATGCATTCATATGGTGAGGTTGGCTTAGAGTGAGGCCACCTTTGAGCAATAATGAGGCTCTCAGGTGGCAAAACTTAGGCACCCCATAACAGTAGACTAAGTTTCAAATACAAGAGCAAAGACTCGTAAGGCTAGTCATCAATAACAAGAACCCATCAGTGGAATCCCCTCCTTTGCCAGATGCTGCCCCTTCACTCAGGGGACTGTTGCTGCTCCCTTGGAGAATGTGGCAGAGCTCTCCAGGCTGGGAATTCAGTATTCCCTCATTTATTGAGTGATTGTCTACCCACTGTGACCATACCCCACCCATTGATCATTTGAACAATTTTATATATCTTTCATGTATATTCAAGTGAACTTCCTCCCATGAAACCCCCATCCCAGACACCCACCACCAATGATCCTCTCCTGCCCCCTCTGTAACCCTTCTGTGATCCAAACCTTCCTTGAAGATGAAGCCCATATAATAGCCAAATACAATTAATAGTAAAATGAAATAATCATGATAAATTTAAATGAAAGAGATAAAATACATGGAAACCCAGAAAAAAATTTTAATATATAATTAATGGATTGGGACATTCAAAAAATGGGAAAAAAACAAAAAATTTAAAAAGAAAATATTTTTTTTGTCTTTTAATACTGCATTATCAGGTGTCCAGTCTGTACCATGGCACCTTCCCATTCTCATTCCCTAAGGTCTCCCAAATTTTCACTTAATTTTCAGTTTTAGGTCACAGCAAAGTCACACACAGAATACTAGAGACTCTCATATACCCAACTTCCTTCCCCTTCCCTCAACTCATATTAAAATGTTTTTTTGTGTGTATGTGTGGATGGTAGCATTGTTATAACTGTTATACAGATAGTGAAACTTAGCTACTAAACATTGTCAATGGTTTACAGTATAGTTTACAGTTTAGATGGTACAGTTTAATAATTTTTGATGACATTTACAATGTCCTGTGTCCATTACTGTAAGGTAATGAAAAACATTTTTCATGACCACTAAATACCCCTTGTTTGATCTTTTCTGTTCCTTTCTCCCCATCCCCCTGGGGCTCATGACACTCCCCTACCTTGACTCTTTGGATGACAAGATTTATATTTACATGCAACAAGAGGTCTTGATGTGCTGATTATCCTCTCCTTTTAGCATCCATCTTGGTGCCTAAGAGACACCCACCTGTCTGTTTCTGGGTGAATCTGTCCTCCTAAAGATGGGGATCCATCTTCTTCCCACTCAACCATCTGGGTCTCCACTTCCGGACACAAAACCTTATGACAGAATGAGCACTCACACATTCCCTAGAAGCCTACTCCAGATGTATCACTTCCTGAATGCGCCCCAACTTACACCCTAAACCAGTGACACTACCTTGCCATACTGCCATAAGAGCATTCCCACTCCTGCACTTTCAACATCATACCCACAAATCCCATGTTTACTTAGTCCCCTCCCAACTCTCCCACCAGTATCCTTGGTATTCTAACCCACCCTTCCTAATCTACCCACTTCTCAACCCTGCACCACCAAACCCAGAAATGTCTCCACCCACCTGTCCTATCGTTCAATATGCAACTATACTCTAATGGCTCACAACATTCTCTACTCTTTCTCTCCCTTGTTAACTGACAATGGTTCTCAGAGACTGCTCATTTTCTGCAATTCAAATCAGTGAGGTCATATAATATTTACCCTTCAATGCCTGGCTTGCTTCACTCAACATAAGGTCTTCAAGATTCATCCATGTTATTCCGTGTGTTAGCACTTTATTCCTTATTACAGCTGAGTAATATTCCATTGTATGTATGTACCAGAGTTTGTTTATCCATTCATCTGTTGATGGGCACCGGGGTTGATTCCAGCTTTCGGCCATTGTGAACAATGCTGCTATGAACATTGGTGTGTATATATCTGTTCGTGTCTTTGCTTTCAGTTCTTCTGGGTATATACCAAGCAGTGGAATCATTGAATCATATGGAAGATCTATTGTTAGAATTCTGAGGAACCGCCAAACTGTCCTCCACAGTGGCTGGACTATTCCACAATCCCACCAGCAGTGGATGAGGGCTCCTATTCCTCCACATCTTCTACAACACTTACAATCTGCGGTTTTTTTTTTAATAGCTGTCATTCTGATGGGTGTAAGATGGTATCTCATTGTAGTTTTGATTGCATTTCCCTAATAGTTAGCGATGTTGAGCATTTTTTTTCATGTGCTTTTTAGCCATTTGTATTTTTTTCCTTGGAGAAGTGTCTTTTCAGGTCACTTACCCGTTTTTAAAATGGGTTGTTTGTCCTTTTATTCTTGAGGTGTAGGATTTTTTTACATATGCAGGATATTAACCTCCTATCAGATATATGGTTGCCAAATATTTTCTCCCATTGGGTTGGCTGCCTTTTTATTTTCTTAATAACATCCTTTGTGGTGCAGAAGTTTTTAATTTTGAGGAGATGCCATTTATCTATTTTTTTCTCTTGCTGCTCGTGCTTTGGGTGTGAAGTTCATGAAAACATTTCCTATTACAAGGTCCTGGAGATGCTTCCCTAAATTATCTTCCAAAGTCTTTATGGTTTTGGCTCTTATATTTAGATCTTTGATCCATTTTGATTTGAATTTGTATAACTTGTGAGATGGTATTCCTCTCTGATTATTTTGGATATGGATATCCAGTCCTCCAAATACCACTTGTTAGAGAGGTCATTCTCTCCCAACTGAGTGGCCTTGGTGGCCTTGTTGAATATCAGATGATGGTATATGTGAGACTCTATATCAGAACTATAAATCTTGTTCCATTGGCAGTATGTCTGTCATTGTGCCAATACCATGCAGTTTTGATCACTGTAGGTTTGTAGTATGTTTTAAAGTCAGGTAATGTGATACCTCCAACTTCAGTTTTCTTTTTCAATATGTTTTCAGCAATTCAGGGCCTCTTACATTTCTAAATACATTTTGTAGTTAGTTTTTCCAGTTTCTTAAAATATACAGTGTTGATTTTTATTGGGATTGCATTAAATCTGTACATTAGTTTGGGAAGGATAGACATCTTGATGATGTTTAGTCTTCCTATCCATGAACATGGAATATTATTCAAATTATTTAAGTCTTCTTTGATTTCCTTTAAGAATGTTGTGTAGTTTTCTATCTATAAGTCCTTTACATCTTTCGTTAAATTTAATCCTAGGTATTTGATTCTTTCAGTTACTATTGTAAATGGTATTTTTTTCTTGATTTCCTCCTCAGATTGCTCGTTATTAGTGTACAGAAATGCTCCTGATTTTTGAGCATTGATCTTATAGCCTGCGACTTTACTGAACTCCTTTATAAGTTCTAGCATCTTTGATGTAGATGTATCAGGGATTTCTATGTATAGGATCATGTCATCTGCAAATAATGAAAGTTTTACTTCTTCTTTTCCAATCTGGATGCCTTTTATATCTTTTTCCTGCCTCAGTGTTCGAGCAAGTAATTCTAAGACAATTTTAAATAGGAGTGGTGATAGTGGGCATCCTCGTCTTGTTCCCAATCTCAGAGGGAAGGCTTTTAGGATTTCACCATTGAAGATGATGTTAGCTTTGGGTTTTTCATATACACCCTTTATCATATTCAGAAAGTTTCCTTCTATTCCTATATTTTGCATTGTTTTTATCAGAAATGGTGCTGTATTTTGTCAAATGCTTTTTCTGCATCTACAGACATGATCATGTGTTTTTTTTTTAATTTCAATCTGTTTATGTGGTGTACTGCATTAATTGATTTTCTTATATTGAACCCTCCTTTCATAACCAGGATGAAACCCATTTGGTCAGGGTGTATAATCCTTTTGATATGTTGTTGAATATGATTAGAAAGTATTTTCTTGAGGATTTTAGCATCTAGGTTCATTAGTGAAATTTTCCTTTCTTGTGGTATTTTTATTGGTTTTGGTATTAGGGTAATGTTGGCATCGTACAATCAATTAGGCAATATTCCTTCTACTTCCATTTTTGGGAAGAGCTTAAGTAAAATTGGTGTTGGCTCTGTCCAGAATGTTTGCTAGAATTCAGCTGTGAAGCCATCTGGTCCTGGGCTCTTTTTAGATAGGAGGTTTTTGATGATTGATTCTATCTCTTTACTTGTAATTGGCCTGTTGAGTTCATAAATTTCTTCTTTCATCATTGTAGGTTGTTTGTCAGTTTCTAAAAATTTATGCATTACCTCTAACTTATCGTTCTTGTTGGCAGAATAATATTATGAAAATTCCTTGAGGAGAGAGCTGTTTCTGAATTCAAAAAGGAGCATTTATCATGGGTGGAGAAAAAAGCAGAGAAGAAAAGCTTTCTGGAGGAAGTTAAGGAGGAGTTAGGAATTACCAGTCAGGGATGTATTTTCCTCAGGACCTTCCCTTTGTTCTTTATAACCTAAGGATGTTGGATCATTTTCTTCTTTAAAAGCAAAGTGCTGTCCTCCTCCTCCAGCCCTCTCTAACTGCCAATCCCTCTGCCTAGGATCTCAGGCACAATTACTCCATTCAGGGAACTTTCCTTCTCTGCCTACCAAGTCAGACATGTTTTAAATTTTTTTATTGTTTTTTTTATTTCGTGATGATTTGCAGTTTATTATAAATTTTGGAATATTTAACTAATTAATGTTTGTTTTTCTGCTAGATTACTCATCAGTGTAAGAACTACTAGATTCACCATGTAATACTCTTCATCTAATTGTACAGATACTTCATAACACACAATACATTTTAGAACAATTGAAATAGTATACAAATGTTGTTTGAACAATATAAAATTGACATGACAAGAAGTGTCAGGCAAGTTTCACACAAAAAGGGACTTATAAATTCAGGGCAAATAATGAAATATGACTGTTTAGTGAAATGCAAAATTGTGGTATAATAGTAATTTAGTACATAATTCATTTTTGTAAATTAGTATTTGAGGCAACTTTTGCCTCATGCATTATCATAGGATTTTATGAAAACAAAAAGCACAAATACACACACATACATATATATATATGCATATACAATTGTTTAATATAAATATTTTAAACCACCTTTTATTTTTCAGTCTTTCCAAAGCCTCTTTCACATCTTTTTTCCATAAGTTATAAATCAGGGGATTTAGCATGGGAATCACAAGGGTGTAAAACATTGAGGTTATTTTGTCTTGATCTAAGGATAAGAAGAACTGTGCCAGAAATACATGAAGATGGTAGTTCCCTGGAAAATTGCATCAGTAGTCAAGTGGGAAGTGCAAGTAGAGAAAGCTTTCAATCTTCCCTCAACAGAGTGGATCTTTAAAACTGATAGGATGATATAAGAGTAAGACATTATGACTCCTGAAATGGGACTCTGTTCATTGAAGCCAAAAATAGTGAATAATACCAGTTCATTGACATATATATCAGAACATGAAAGGAGATAAAGAGGAGGTAAGTCACATAAGAAGTGATTAATCTCATTTGACCCACAGAAACATAAGCAGAATGCTAATGTCATATGTGTCAGAGCATCCATCATTCCCATCAGGTAAACCCCAGCCATGAGCGTGCAGCACATCCTGCTGGACATGTTGGCTGTATACAGCAAGGGGGTTGCTAATGGCCTTGTACCTATCAAAGACCATGACCACCAGCAGGAGACATGCAGAATCTCCAAAGATTCAGAAAATGAAGAATTGCAGAGCACATCTAACAAAGGAAATTGATTTGTTCTTTGCGAAGAAGTCTACTAGCATCTTGGGCCCAACTGCAGTGGAATAGCAGAGGTCACTGAAGGAGAGGTGGCTGAGCTAAAAGTACATTGGTGTGTGAAGCTGGGAATCTAATCTAATTAAAATGATCATTCCAAGATTTGCCAAAATATTAAAGAGGTAAACATCTAGAAGTATGATAAAGAGGGTCACTTTGCTCTCAGAGTTGGTAGTTAATCCTAAAAAAAAGGAATTCAGTCAAGGAAGAACAGTTTCCCCTGTCCATTATTCTTTGCTCTTGTACTAAACTTACAAAAATAATCAAGACAGTGGTCCATTCATGTTTAGCACTCTGGAGATCCACAAACTATTATCTGTAAAGCAAAAAGTGATTTGTTTCTGTGAATTTTCTTCTTTCTCCTCAGAATATTTTCAGGCATGTTGCAATCACTTGGGAAGTGTTCTTATCTATTTGACAATAATGAAAATTATCTGTGATCAGAATTTAGAAACTCTGAACTATATCTAGATACCACTCTTGAGATATGTGAATTTTCTCACTATTTTAATTTCTCTTGACCTTCACCTCTTTATATCGGGAATTTAATTGAATTATTTGAAATCTCATTCCATTTTCAAAATATTGTGATAGAAACACCCATATTAGTGAGACAAGGCTCCAAAGTACAAGACCAATGATCTGATATTCTTGAAAATATTTACATGGACAAAAAAGAGTTCACAATTGTTGTACTCCTCCAAAATCATGATTAGTTTAAAATACTTGTTACCTAGAGAAATAATGAGCCTATAATTGAGTAATAATAAAGAAAACCATTATGTAACTGTTCTTGGCCTATGGTTTCTTAACCTGTTACTAATATGAAATATGTTTTATTGAGCTTTTCTCTACAAAGGTATTACTGCTTTGCCACAAATTCATTACCTATTTGTAGAAGTGTTCAGGAGCCATAGGACAAATTTCTTGACCAGTGAAAGAAACGTGCTGAAAAAATATGGAAGTAACAAAATTTAACGCATACATTTGTGTCCTTTTATATTTCAAATTCATTTTTCCATTAAAAACTGATATGAGAAACAAGCCAAGCAATGTTTCTGAGCTACATAGAGTTCTTTTTCTTGTGTAAGTGTGTATTTATATGTGTATGTGTAATGTGGTTGTGTATGTATGTACAATCTCTCTGATGATATGAGATTTGGAATGTGGATGATGGTCTGTTTTATATTAATTTTTAAGTAAGTGTAGCATGGGATCAACAGAGTTGAATTTGTACAAATTGATATTTGTAATATACATTTCAATTACTTTTGAAATAAAACTAAAAATAAAACCTGAAAATCATGTTTACACTTTCACAGTGAAAAAAAAGGAGTAAGGTTTTCCAATGAACCTAGATTAAATAAAATTCTTAAAACCATTTTTTTGTGTGTGGTTAGTAATGAGATCAATTAGATTCCATCATCTTTGAGACTATTTTTTTGTGTGTGCCTGTAATTGGCACAGTTCATTATTTTATAGCTAAGTAAGCAGGTATAAAATGATTCACTTACAAATCCCTCATATATTTTCTGAAAAATAGGTTTGTTTTCTTCTCTAATTTTTAAATTTGAAGACTCAGAATCCTACCTGAATCATGCACGTTTTTCTGCCATTGCCTCTGGTAGTTGAACAAATACAAATGGTATTTATTTTACCTAGTACTATTTGGGATTTAAATCTCTTAAGCTTTTGTTTCCACACGTCTGTGTTATGCAAATGTGAGATTAATTAGATTAGGTTCTGCATTTTCCCCTCTGAATAGTTCAATAATTTTCACAACTGCTGGGCTTTTTTTAAAAAAAAATTATTGTTAAAGAAGCTTTAGAACACATATATGTAACATAAAAAATATAGGGGATTCCAATATTCCCCGCTCCCTCCACCTCCCACATTTTCCATATTAACAACATCTTTCATTAGTGTGGTACTTTTGTTACAATTGGTGAACACATATTGAAGCATTTCTACCTACTAAACATAGACTAGAGTTTACGTTATATTTTACACTGTCCTGCACAATCTTATAGGTTATGACAAAATGTATAAAGGCCTGTATCAATCATTGCAATGTCATGCAGGACAATTCCAATGTCCCAAAATTTCCCCCATGTTTCACTGATTCTTCCCTTTCTCACCCCTTAGAACCTCCATTCACCACTGTCTTTATATCAATGATAAAATACTACCATTCCTAGAATAATAATAAGTAGATAATATACTAATATTAAGCCTATTTTGTCTTTTGTTCATTCCCCAATCTTGAGGATTTTAGGATGGTGATTCCCACTCTGTTTCTAACAGAGAGGAAGCTTAGATCTCATGGGGCAGATGGATGGCACTATCTTGCTTGCAGTTGCAGGTACTCTGTTCCTTGGGATAGGCATTGTCTATCATCTCCTTGTTAGTTGTCTTGGGTGAGCTCAATGCACTGGAGAATAGGTGTTGCAACTCTGCTGAGGTTCAGGGCCCAACCAAACAGAACAAAGATTTAAGTCTCTGGGACATATATTTATCAAGTATAGTGCTAATTATAGCTTCAAATAAAAGGGTAGAAGAGCCATGTGTAGGGAAACTATAAATGAGTCTAACTCTGTTACACTAGGGAGAAAAAATTCCAAAGTAAAGCCCACTGACAGGGTGCCTAGTTCCAGAGCTTGCCTGTCCTGTTTATGAGTCTAAATGTCTCTAAAGTGGTCAGGAGTCCCACTGTTTTGCATTGTTTACTGTGACAGTCAATGAGATCCTGCTGACTTGTACATAAGTGTAACCTCTGGAATGACCTCCTGACTCACTTTGAAATCTCTTAGCCATAAAAACTCAATTGTATTTAATATTTCCCCCTTTTGGTCAAGGTCTTTTTCCAAATGCATTGATAGTTGGCATTTGCTAATAATCCTTCAGTGCCAGGGAGGCTTATCTCCATGAGTTATGTCCCATGCTGGGGGGAAGGTAAGGTGTTTATATGCTGAGTTTGGCTAAGAGAGAGGCCACATTTGAACAACAAGGAGGCTTTCAATAGGTAAATCTTAGGCAATTTATAATACTAAGCTATGTTTTAATTTCACAAAAAGCTTCATAAGTACAATCATCAATATCAAAGACCTGGCAAAATGGTCTGTCTTCCTCTACTACACTAGGCACTGCCCATGTACTCAGCGAATTCATGATATTTTATTCGAGAATGTAGCAGGACTCCCCAGGATGACAATTCAATATTCTTTCAGTCATTGTGTGGTTCTCCACCCACCAAGATGATGCCTTATAACACTTGAACATATTCATATGCCTTAGAGGTATGCCACAGTTTGCACCCCTACCCATACATCCCCCCATCACTGACATCCTGAATCAGTGGTCAACCCCTGCCACAGTTGTGACCCTTCTGTGATCCAAAACCTCTCCAAAAATTAAGCTAAAAAATAACAATATAAAATTAAGAAAAAAATAATTTTAAAAATAACAATTAAAATAAAAGTAAAAAATAAAAAAAGTTTGAAATAAATGTAAACCATTGACCAAGGTTGGTAGCTGTGTTACAATAGTTGTACATCAGCTCTAACAAATATACCATCCACATATAAAAAAGTTATTAATAGGGGAAAGGGGGAAAGGGGGGGCATATTGCTTATATGGGAATCCCCTGAATTCAATATGTGACCATTCTGTAACCTAAAACTTCTTTGAAGACTAAATGACAAAAGTAAGACACTGGCAGAATAAATGGAAGAAAATGTCTCTGTACATATAGGGCAACAGATCTTACAGTGATGAAAAGCAAAATGTCAAAAAAATATTTTTAAATTTTTTCCTTATTTTCTATTACCTCAAATTATTTTTTATTTTTAAAAATTTTTTGTAATTTATTTCTTATTTTTAAATCTATCATTATTATTTTATTTTATCATTAATTGTATTTGACTATTTTATTGGCATCATTTTTGAAGTTTTGTATCACAGAAGGGTTACAACTATGGCAGGGGAGGACCATTGGTGTGAGGCATCAGTGATGTGGGATACATGGGAGGAAGCTCACCTGTGCATACATATAAGGTATATAAAATTGTTCAAATATCCATGGGGTATTGTACGGTGGGTGGAGATTCAAACAATAAATGAAGGGATATCAAATTCCCATCCTGGGGAGCTCTCTCACATTCTCTAATGGAACACAAAGAATCCTCCAAGTACAAGGGCAATGACTAGTGAAGGAGGATGGTCCATTGATGGGCCCTTGATATTGATGACTCTGCTTTGAACCTTTACTCTTAAAATGGTAACTTAGCCTTGTAATACATGGTGCCTAAATGTTGCCTCCTGGAGCCTTCTTAATGCTCAAATGTGTCCTCTTTCTAAGCTGAGCTCAACATATAAATACATTACCTTCCCCTCAGCATGGGATATGACCCCCAGGGATAAGCCTCCCTGGTACTGAGGGATTACTACCAAGCACCAAATAACAATGCAACTGGAAAAAGACCTTGAGCAAAATGGGAAAAGGGTAAAGACAAATGAGTTTATATAGCTAAGAGACTTCAAAATAAGTTGGAAAATCATTCCAGAGGTTACACTTAGGCACCTCTCAGCAGGATCTCATTTACTGCCAAAGTAGATACTACCCCAAATAGTGGGGCTCCTGAGAGGTCTGGAGACATCCAGACACTATAGTCAGGGCAGATAGCTCAGGAGTTTGGTGCTTTGCCAGTGGGCCCTACTTTGGAATTTATACTCCCCAGGGTGACAGAGTTGGACTCAGTTGTGATTTCCCTACACATAGCTCTTCTGTTCTTCTATGTGAAACTATAATTAGTATTAGGGTTTTTAGGTATATATCCAAGAGACTTACATTTTTGGGCTGTCCATATGCCAGCTGGGCCTCGAATCTCAACAGAGTTGCAAAACCTACTCTCATGCTTAGTGACAATGCTCTAAATTGTGTTAATCAAATGTAACAAATGTACCACACTAATGAAGGATGTTGTCAATGTGGAAAATTGTGGGAGGGGTAGGGAGAGAGGCATATGGGAATCCCCTACACTTTTTATGTAACATCTATGTAATCTAAGTATCTTTAAAAAAATAATACCTGAAAAAAATTAAAAGCAAAAGAAGTGAAAAAAATTGTATATGTTGTGTCTTTCATCACTGTAAGATCTGTATTTAATGTAAGTATAGTGACAATTTCTTCTGTATTTTCCCTCAGTGTCTTATTTTTTTCATTTTATCTTCAAAGAAGCTTTAGATTACAGAAAAGTCATATAGAAAATATAAGGGATTCCCATATACCCAACACCTTTCCCCTTTTACACTCTCCCTTATTGAGCTTTAAATTCTTCACTCTTGTCAACAAATTGATCAAAATCAGAAAGGCACCTGCAACTGATTTTTTTCATTAATATTTATTTTTGCTAGGGAAATTATAGGTTTACAGAAGTATCATGCATAAAATATATAAAATGCAGAGTTCCCATTTACCACCCTATTCTTAACACCTTGCATTAGTAAAGTATATTTGCTATAATTTATGAAAGAATATTTTAAAACTTGTATATAACCATCATTTATAATAGGGCTCATTGTGTTGTACAGTCCTGTCTTTTCTTTTGCTTTTTATTCTATTAACATATATTCATCTATAGATAGATAGATTTAAAAAAAAAAATCCCCTGCCATCTGGTCTCTAGCAACAAACAATCTGCTTTCCAACTCTATTTATTTACCTTTTTTGGACATTAATATAAAGGAATCTTAAATTACATGGCCTTCTCTGTCAGACTTCTTTCATTTACCATAATGTTTTCAAGCTTCATTTATGTTGTAGCATGTTTCAGTACTTTAAATTTTATATGGTTAAATAATATTCTATTGTATGGGTATACCAAATTTCATTAACCATTCATTAGTTAACGGACATTTGGTTAGTTTATACTTTTTGACTGTTATAAATAATGCTTCTATGGACCTTCATATCAATAGTAATTTAAATTGTCATTTTTTCACCAAGCCTTGTTTTATTCCCTCCCCACAACAACATATCGTCTACCTTTATTTCACTGATTTAATGACTCTATCACATTTTCTATACACAATGCATTTTCTTGAATTATGTTTATTTTCTTCATATATGAGTCTCTCTACCATGTTTAAGGTTTTAGGGATAAAAACAATGTAGATTTTTTGTATCCTCTGCTGTCCCTAACAAAGGATTTTCACAATTAATTGCATATTAAATATTTATTTATAAATATTTAAGGCTATATAAAGTAGAGGGTGGTGAACAGAAACTAGAAATACACTGTGTTTGGGATTATTTCTACTAATATATTTCAGTGAAACATGATTCACACAAAATTTTTTTGCATGGGTGATGTTTTTAACTAAAAAAGCAAATTTCCACCTTTTCTAAAATAATTTTAGTTTGCTATTATCAAATCTAACTCTTTCCAAAATAAGGAAGGCCTAGAAGTTTGATTTTCATAATCTCCCCAACAAACAGCAAAGCAGTGTTCCAATGCTCTTTGAACCTCTTGGTGTCTGGTTTAATTGGTTCTTACCTCAGGTACTAGAGTTAACCATGCTTTTCACACAAACATACTTTTATAAATATGTTGTTCAAGTAATTCTTCATTCAGTGACTTTTGCTAGGGATATACATACAAAAAAAGGGGTTCATACACACATGTATTCACTTAAAATGTTAAAAGCTATTAACAAAATAATCTGGGGAAGTGGGCAACATGGGAATCCCAGTGGGTTCTATGTAATATTTTAGGTAATCTAAGCACCTCTTAAAATATATTTATATATATATAAATAACATTTTTGTAAGCAAATGCACATATATGCATATATATTTATATATCATTTTACAAATATTGGTATGTATTGTGAAAATTTTGATTTTTACCCACAATAAAAAATAAATAAATTAAAAAAAATAATCTGGAAAGAGGAATTTCACTGATCTACAACAGGGCTTATATTAGCTATGGCAAATTAAAGATGGATGCAGTTTTTTTTTTATGTATCTTATAGAAACATGTTGTCTATTTACTCCCCTTCCCCCCTGCCTTGAATTTTGTTGTGCTTTGACTGCTTTGACCAATGAAATATAGTGGCAGGAACTTTATGTCAGATCAGACCTCAACTTTAAGAAGACAGTCTCTGAGAAATAAAAACTGCCATGTAAGGAGCCTAACAAACCTTCTGAGGAAACCATGTTAGGTTTTGATTCTACATAGAAGGGAAATAGGACTAGCCTACCATATCTTTCTAATATCCTCATGCCAGTGTTAGTCATTGAAAGACCCTACAGCTTAGACCAAATGCCCACTGAGTGCCACATTGTAATCTCATTCAACATGAAGAAGAGCAGAATAATTGCCCATTGGTTGCTATTTTAAGCCATGTAGTTTTGGGTATTTTTTATTTAACAAGATACCAGGACACTGTGGGTAGGGTGAATATAATTAAAGAGAATTTTTTCAAGAAACATTCATTTTTATTATTATGCACTTTTTCTTCTTAAATAAATATATGTACATATATACACACATATATACTTACATATATACACATATATATACTTATGTTTATATATAGTTGTGTGACATATATATCAACCCAAGGATGGAAAAAAATATTTGCAAAGGCTTTATCTGACCAAGGACTTACAGTCAGAATATATAGATACTTCTCAACACTCAATAATAAAAGAAACAACCCAATAAAAACTGGCAACATATTTGAACAGACACTCACTAAATAAGAATTATGGATGGCATGAGAAAATACTCCACATCATTTATTAGTAGAAAAATGAGAAGTAAAGTAAAAATGATATATCATGACACATCTATTAGATGGGCTAAAATTAAACACACTGCCTAGAGCAATTATTAATGAAAAAGTGGTAGAACATAATATCTTATACATTGCTGATAGGAGCATAATCTGCTACAATCAATTTGAAAAACAGGCAGTTTCTTAGAAAGTTAAATGTGCACCTGCCCTATGATCCAATTATTTCATTCTTCCCAAGAGAGAATAAATAAGATGACCATAAAAATTCTTGTACATGAATATTTATAGGACTTTTATTTTTAATAGCCAAAAGACTGGTAACAACTCAAATATACAACAATAGGTGAAGAGCTACACATATTATGGTATATCCATATAAGGAATAATGCTCATCTATAAAAAGGAATAAACTATGAAACTCAAAACAAACTAAATATCATAATAATTTGGTGAATGAAAGAATCCATCCATACAAGAGTACATACTGGGTGATTCCATTTACATAAAATGCAAGTAATAGAATAGAGAATGGTGGTTACTTTTGGTGGATAATAAAGGAGAAGTGACAAAGGGGCAAAAGGAAATTTTGGGAGATGTTGGATATATTCATTATCTTGATTAGGGTGATGATTAACAATGGCTATTTGGGAGAAAGAGAGCTGAAATAGAAGAAAATGGTACAATATATTAATTAATAGCTTTAATTTAATCTAATTATTCCTTGACATTCTTCAAATAGACCTTGTGGAAAGAAAGGAAATCTGTTTCTAGACTTGGTTTTTTAACTAACTAGCTCTTTGTCTTTGAGTCACTGGAAAGCCATCCAAATCTCCTTTGCTTAGTTTTCTTCCTGGAATTAATTGTTTTAAATAACTCTTAAGAAAACTTTGAGTACTAGAAGATTGTGGATTAATCCCAAAATCAATGTATGAAAGCATAGAAAATTCAGAAGTAAGTACCTGAAATCATGTTCTTAAATTGCATTAATAGTGAGCACAAGAATGGTTTGCAAAATTTTGGATTCCATTTACAGTCTTTAGAAATGGAAAAACAATGCAGTGATCTTACACCTCTGTTGATAACTTTACTTTTAGAATAATGATTGACTATTTAAATTCTAGCTATTGAAAAGTTATCATCATTTACCTTATCATTTCTTCAGTGTTTAAAACAAGTGAGGCAAAAATAAGGTATTCTTGTAATTAAGATTTGCAGTACATTTAGTTCCTTTAACAATCATTTTATTAACTCTTATTAGTAAATGAATGATTCCACAATAGCATATTAGAAGAAAATTACATAAATTAGTAAACAGGGGAGGGCTTAGTTAAAAGAATCACCCATATTTCAATACTAATTTATATATAGAATGGAATTTAACACTTGGTACCAAAAGTTGAGAAAAATAATGTCAGTAGCTCATTTCTTTTCTCAGTCAGCTCTTTGCCCTTCCTCCATTACTTTGTGAGAAAGTTTAGTCCTGCCTACCTATTCTGATGCCATCTTCCCAGAAGAAGTCCATAAGCAAAATTTTTGCATCCCACACTCACAATTTTAGTGTAGGTTGGTCTTCTTAAAAGATAAATTCTTCCACTTGAGAACACAATAATGGTTCCATTAAACTTGATGCTGATAATGCTACCAGGCTTTTTTGAGATCTTCATGCTACTGAATCAACAGCAAAAGAAGTTACCCTGCTGGCTGGGGTGAATTCTTGACTATAGTGGGAAAACTGGATTGTTGCCTTACAATAGGCTTAGGAGAAAGTAGAGAATGCAAAAGAGACTCTGGGGTACCTTTGAGAATTATCATATCCAGTGTTAAAATGTTGATAGAAAACTATAACAACCCAAAATATAAAGGATGCTAATGACATCAATACTTCAGGAAGAAAATTTGGGGTGACTTTGTCGGACAAAGAACTCTGACAAGCTGAGATTTTTGCTGGGATCAAAGGAAATATGGAATAGTGGAAGGGTACCAAAGTGTAGTAGAAAAAAGGAAGTTTTATATGCCAGTTATGATTATATGGCTAGTTGTTGAAACCTAGACTTTAATACAGGGATTCTTAACCTTTTTTATTCCACAAACCTCTCTTCCAGTCAGATGAAACTACTGAGTCCTTAAGTCCACACTGCACTGTGTATTATTTAATAAATATATCACACCTACCCCAACACATCCCCACAAGAATAATGCTTTTTTGAAATTAAGTTCAGGCTCATTGAACCCTTGTTAAGAACCCCTGCTCTAATAGTTAAGAGAGTTTGTTTTTCTCTTGCTTGATGTGAGTATATTTGTAAATATAGTACCAGTAGCAACCACCTTCTCATTACCCTACTTCTTAAAATAAGAGGTTGTAATAGTGATTATACTTTTGCCTCAATATTTTAAAAAGTCTTAAGACATCTAGGATAGCCCATGAATTAGAAGAGTCCTAAGTCATGCCAGAGGGATAAAATGACATATAAGATTGTGTATTTGGGGAGAAAGCTATTTTTTCAGTTGTATGTGTACATATGTTAAGAGTAAGCATACTATTGCTATTGTCTTTATTTAAAGTTAAATATGGTTCAAAGAGCTGTGTATCCAAGGCAAGTTGAAAAGGGGTGCCTTGTTCAGGATTTTGCTGTAAACTTGATTATGGCTGGCAGCCACACTTCCAAAAAATCTCTTCCCAGGGTTCTAGGTTAGAATTAGTTAAAAATAGGAATTTGCATGAGATTTGGTATTATATTTTCTATTCCCATAATATTTATCATGGCTCTACTTCTATAACTGAATGAGAATTAAGTGGGTTTCATCAGGAGTTCAAGGACTCAGGAGAAGTTTAAGAGTTCAGCAAATATGACAGAAGGAGGTCTTAGTCAAATTATAGGTAAATGGTGGCCTCAGAAAATGCTTACTATGCTGGGCCCCAAATCCAAATTCATTCCTTGCTAGCCACCATAAAGTCATGGAATTTAGTAGGCTTCTACATTTTCAGATATGTTGAAATATACGGTGCTTGCTACTTGTGCAATAAAAAGTGCAGACCAAGAGGGAAGGAAGCTTTCAAAGTTGTTAATAAGCAGGCATAGCTGAGACAAGGTTTCATCTGTATAAATGTTTCTCTAACTTAGCTGTACATTGGCATCACCTGGGGTGCTCAATAGGAATACTTTTTATTATTAGTCAATCCCTTAATTGGAAACATTTATATATTCCCATTGTTAGAATCATTGGTGACTTAATTCTTCAGTATGAAAAGGCAGTGGTATAGCAAAAATGTAATTTTCATATTCATCTTCATGTTATCCGGTGCAGTTATTATCATTAGTAGATGTTTGCATATCTTTAGGACATTGGCCATGAAATGCTATGTCAAGATATATATCATCTCATCTTGCTCTGTGTGATTATTATGATCCTCTAAAACAGTAGCTAATGAAATCAGAAACTTAATCTAATACCACAGTGTGTGGTGTGCTTGTGTAGTTGTGAGTGAACATGTTCTCCCAGTTTAAGCAAAACAAGTGCTCAAGAGAAGTACTGTTGGTCAGAAATTCCAAGTAAAACTTCCTAGAGGAATTGATGACTAGTATAAAAATGGTTTTGGCTTTCACAACAGAGTACATGGATATTGTTAAATTTTTATATTTCCAGGACACTACTTGTAGATATTTATTATCATAAAATAATAATTATAAATATTAAAACATATTAGTTACTGATATACATTTTGCAATGATACAGATCTTCCAATATCAGTCTTCAAATGTCTGTTTCCCATTTGGTGTTCCACCATGGCATATGGGCTGACATTCCCATCGGGACACAGATCAAACCATGTGATGCATTTTGTAACTTATTCTTCTTATGTGATGCAGAGAAGGATGTTCCACACTTTCAGTAATTGGTGTATAAAAAGTAAAAGATATAGTGAAAAGCAACTATTTCACCATGTGATTAACATATTCTTCAAGATGCCACTTAGAAAAATTTCCAAAAACACTTTGTTGTAGATTGGGTGTGGAAGATTATCAACATAAGATTGACCTACACTTAAGCATATTTGTATTTGATTTTGTAATATTACCTTCTTAATATTCCTGCCTCTCATCATTTTAGTGCCCAAATTACAGTGAGACTATTATATAAACATACATAATCATATGGAGTACCTAAAGTGGTTTAGGCTCTACATTAGCTAATTGCATTAACTCGTTTAACATTCCAACACACAATGATAATGATGAAAGATATGATATCCTCCCCATTTTGTGGTAAGGAAACAGAGGAATAGAAAATTAATAGCTTGTTCAAAGTGCCACTCATTAGCCAGACTCAGAGCTGGCATATGAACCAAAGCAACATGGCTCATTCCCTCACTTAGTAATCTAATCTACTATTGATGTGAGATATTCTACTTAGGAGAGTGCACACACACACACACACATAATGTTCTGAGGTATTTACTATATTCCATAAGACAACCTGATACAAGCCATTTTAACATAAACCCCAAGCTAGTATTCATTAAACAGGAATCAGACTGCTCAGTGGTAATTGCAAAGCTTTTTTGATGCTTAAACTTATACAGGGATTATGAAATGCAGTTGGCTGTGTATAAAAAGGAAGTATTTGATAAAATTCCTTGTGTGTCAAGTTGTGTACATCATGGTAAAATGATTGCAATTTCCCAGTTAAAGTTTGCATTTGGGGAATGCAGTGAGTCCCAGAATCTTATATCTCGTGAGGAATCTACCTTTGGTCTTAGCACTTTCTTAGCTGCATCTTTTATGTGTTTGTTTCTCAAGCTGTATATTAATGGATTCTGCACTGGGATGATAATAGCATAGAAAACAGAGATAATTTTATAAGTGTTAAGAGAATATAGGTAGCTGTGTCTTGAGTAAATAAAGAGAAGGGTTCCCTGATAGATGGCCACAGATGTCAGATGAGCAGCACATGTGGAAAAGGTTTTCTTCCTTCCACTAAAAGAACAGATCTTTAAGACTGAGAGAAGAATAAAAAAACAGATGATAATGATGATGAAACAGATAAGTTCCACTGAGCTGCCATATGTGGAGAGGAGCAATTCATTTCTTGAAGTGTCTGGGGAGGATAAGTTAAGCACAGGAGGAAGGTCCCAGAAAAAATGATTGATGACATTTTTGTCACAGTATTTCAGAACAAAGGCAAAGGATGTGTGAACCAGGGAACTCATATTGCCACCAATGTAGAATAAAACAATCAGCCAGGTAGAGATGCCCCAGGACATCACAACTGTGTACAGCATAGGGTTACAGATGGTGACATAGCCATCATAGGCCATGGCAGCCAAGATAAAGGATTCTGTATCTGCAAAAGTAGAGGAAAAATAAAAATGTAAGGCACAGCCATAATAGGAAATAGATTAATAGGAAATTGACCAGCATTTTAGGAACAATGACTGAAGAATAACAAAGGTCTACAATGACAGGTTGCTAAGAAAAAATATGTGCCAGAGACCGAGTCTGATTAACATCATCAAGCCAATGTCCTGAGTTAAAATCATACCATAAAATATCAGGAACATAAGGAATAGAATAATCTGCAACTCAGGGCAAGTTGGAAATCCTAATAGAATAAACTCAGTCACCAATGTGTAGTTTCCTTCTCTCATTTCCATACTTTGTGTTTTTCTTTATTTCCTTTTATGAGTCTTAACATCCTAAATGTCATATTGATGAAAAGAAAAAAAGAATAAGACATAATTGAGATGTGGTTTTATTTTTTTCACTAAACAAGCAATCAAACAAATAAATCAAAACTCAAACTTTCCTTCAAATATAAAATGAGATATATAGTTCAGAATTTAGTAGTTCTAAGGTTTCATAATGTCAATTTTTATTTTATTTGTGTGGTTTATGATTATTTATTCCATTGAGTAGTTGGTTCCATATGCTCAAATATTGTGTGTAATTTTTCTTACCTTTCTGTCCCATCAAATGTAGCAAAATAACTAGTATAGAGGATTAAACAAAGTACTGAATTAATGAATGGGCTGATAGTATAAAGAAAAAACAAAGTGTATATATATATAAAGTAAATTGACTTCTGGAGTGTGCCCTAGTATGAAAGAACTATTGAACCATTTATTTTTTACTGTTAAGGAATTAATGGACACTACCATACCATATCTCTTGTCATAGTGGATAGAGAGGTGTAATGAAACATGCATCAGTGAATTTTAAGTAAACAAAATATAAGTGAAGTGAAAACAAATATCACTAAACATCAGCTTTGAATAAACTTTAGCTTTGACAGGAAAAAAAAAACATGAAGGTAATTCCTTAAATCCTGTCAAGTTACTAAAACAAGCTGATTAAATAAGTTAAACATTTGTTCCTATATATTTGCAGCTATCACAATAATACTCAATGAATATTAGTTGATGAATGATAAAGTAGGTAAGTAAATAAATAGTTATATGTTGAATTCTAATTAGAATTACTCTATATGGTATCCTCACTGATAAAATATAATTAGCAAACCAAATATAGTTGCCACCTATTTTTATGCTTGTATAATTTAGGATATAGATTCTGAAAATTCAGTTGAACTCTGCTTCTGGCATCTCAAAACATTTCTGGAACTAGAAGGAATTTGAACTTGACTTTAAAGTACAAGGATTTTGAATTTGACCTTTAAAAATAACTAGGAAATATACATGAACTTAGACTTTCCCTTTCTGCCACTGTCATACCTATATAACAGCCCTGCTAGTTACAAACACCATGTTATGCTAGAAGGAAAGCTAAAACCTATAACACGGTATTGTACATGGCAGTAAAACCTCATGTAAAACATGAATATGGGGTGATATTGAATATAAAAGACTCTTTTACAAATATACTAGAAAGAAGGAAAAGAATAGCAGTTTTTTACTGCAGGGGAAGCATAGAGAGATTGAGAGGTGATGAGTTTTGTTTTTTTGTTTGTTTGTTTATTATTATTATTATTGGAAAAATGAAAGTGTTCTAAGAATGATTGAAGTGATGAATGCACAAATATATGACTACACCATATACCATTGATTGTACACTTTGGATGGATTTATGCTTTATTAGTATGTAACAATAAAATTGATTTGTTAAAAAAATGACTAAGAGATATGCAAGACAACGCATCCAATGAGTTATATTAGTATTGTCAAAATGATCCAGGAATGGAATTAAAAATATTTTGGAGTGATTCTTTTATTTATGTAATAAATACTATGGCTATGAGAGTGCTAAGAACTCTATTTCTTGTTTCAAATTTAATCATTAATACCACCTTATGACATAGGTACTTGGAAGTCTATTGAGAAGTAGAAGGTTTAATCACATTTTCAATGTGCTGTCTTATGTTAATGCCTGAGAGAATGTGAATGAGATGCAGTAAAACCAGGACAGCAGTTAACTTACTCTTATTTTTCCTGTTCTCAAAATAATCAGGCATTTAGAAAAGATAAGACTTTTGCTGTATTCTTAGATAGAATTTGGTAATGATTCTATCTTGGCCACATATTAGCTGTGTGACCATGGCCAATTTAATAAAAAATTGTTTTATCTCTAATATGAGAATCTTGCAGTGTTCCTGAATGGATTAAATGAGGAAAATATCTATCTGTCACCTATCTGTGATCTTTTTACTTACCTTCCTACCTACCTATCTACCTACCTATGTACCTACTTACCTATGTCTCCATCTGTGAGTCACTCTATAGAAACTAAAAGAAGTAGGTATACAGCAAAAAATAATTTCAATTTTTCCATGGCTATCCCTTCCTATCAGCCTGTGAAAAGTGCTATGAAGCAAGGTTGTATTAATAATGGCTAATATTTATGCAATTCTTATTACTTACAAGGCAATAAGCTAAACACCATACATATCACCTGCTTTATTGTCACAAAATAACTAACAAACTTTTGATGTAGGCACTATCATTATTATATTTCTTTTACAGATAAAGGATTAAGGCACAGAGGGTTGAAACCTAGAATATAGTGGAAACAGGATTAGAATCCAATCTCTGACTCCAAAGCCTTATGATACGTAGTGTCTTTAGGAGATACATTGTCCTTATTAACTCCCTATTTTGGATAAGAAAATTGAGGCTGAAAGTAATTTCCTAAACTCATGTACTTCAGTTTTAATTAAAATTCAGATGTGTCCAAAGCCCAAAGCCTATGAAATTAGCCATGATGGTAATGTTGTGAGAATATAGAACTTCTGAAGGAAGAGAGAAACAGCTCACATATTTACTTAAACAGCTGGATATGTGCTTTTGGAAATTTTACACTGATCATCCCATCTAATTATCTAAGAATTTCAGTTAGAAAAAGATGGGAAAGAAGCAAAAAGGCATTAAAGATAGAGGTAGAAGATGATCAAGGTCCTGGAAATCTAACTTTAAATAGGAATCAATGAAATAATCCAAACAAAATACCATGATTCAGTAAATTTTTCCCAACCTATAGCAGCATGACTTTAGTATAGAACATAAAGTTTTAATTAATTCAAACTATCACATAGCCATTCACATTTCAGTTCTCATATTTGTAACATAAAGCTTATTTCAGCAAAATGTGTTTAGATCCCCCCTGAGAAACTAAATCAGAAAAACTAATACAGAATAGATTACCTCATGGGTACAGAACTGACTGATAAAATTGCTTCCCCAACTGTTTGTACATAAATTAATGGTTCTGGCTTTCAGATCCACAAAAGCCAACTTATGTCCTATTAAACACAGTCTAATAACCCTAGAAGCTACTTACCAAGGAAGGAGATGTTTCCAGTACAATCAAGTGTTTGTAATTGCATTCTTAATGACACTGGGGACCTAATAATTGAAGGATTCCAAACATGTTGATATCAAAAGAGCACTTAGGGAATAATTAATAGGGTATTGACATTATATGTTTTTTCCTCAAAAACATGAGGAATCATAAGAGAAATATTATTATTGTTCATTTGAATAAGAATGTTCCCTGTCAGTAATATTGGGGTTGTTTTCATTGACACCTGGAACCCTACAAAAGATCCTCCTTTTCCTGAAATGTCTTTGTAAATAGTTCAAATGTTTAAAAATGTACCTATTGGCATTTGAATTATTTCACAAACCTTACAGAAGCTCAAAATTGTTACCTTTAATATCAATATTGGAAGTTGATAAATAACTTTTGCAGCATATAAGCGTGTGAGGTGAAGGCTTCTGCAGAATTTAGTATCAGCAGGTGTTTTCTGAGAAATTGGTGAGATGTAAAGGTAAGCATCTTATGCTAAAGAGCATCAAAATTCTGGCCATGGCATCCCATGGTAAATACAGGACTTATATGTTCTGATGTACATTACACTTTGTAGTTTCACTAACACAATCACGTTAAAAGGGCTAGTTGTAATTAATAGAACTCCTCTAATTATATTGTAAGTTCTAAAAACTGTTTGAAGTAGATGGATTTCATAATTTAAACTTTATATGTTGAAATTTAGTGGCTATCTAGTTAAAATTTCTTAGTTTGATGACAAGGTTAGCAAACTGTAAATTAATCTCTTTAACAAAAGTTAAAGTTAGACTTTTCAGCATAACATGGCCATACAAGGAATTTAATAATTTTTGTTTACTCTGCTGATAAAGATAGCAATGAAAAATTGAAATAAGTTATAATAATTTGCTGCATAAAGCTATTTTTCTGAGCAAGCTTTCTTTACAAATTTATACATCATATTTTAAAAAGTACAATAGTTTAGAATTTCATATAATAAAGGTAAAAATACCCATTTTTCTTTCCCTAATTCCTCTCTTCAGACTGAGTGGTGATAACCAAACACTATAATATGTGGTTTCCCCATTAGAATCTGTTGGCAGAGGCCCAAGCTTCAAAGATTGTTGTTACAAGAGACGATTCTCTCCAGTAAGTGTAGCCTTGTCTCTGTAGAAAAAGAACTGAAATCTTTGTTTAATTTGTGGGACTTTGTATCACTCTTTATTGTGACTTTAAATTTCCCTGATATTGTATCTGAGACATAGAGGGAATGGATGATAAAAGAGACATATCTTACATCATTAAGCTAAGTGGAAAATGAGCATTCTAGATGAGTATAGTTGTTGGACATATAGTTGAGACTTAATTTTAAAGATTAAAGCCAGTGGTAGATGTTAAGCGTGATATCTGTGTTACTTATAGGTTCAAGTTTGCAAAGAAGACACTTTACATGATATTGCTATGTTACATCTGTTCTTATGTTTCCTGATATCAACAAACTGCCAGGACCAGGGCTTTGTTAGCAGCTGATTAGGTTTTTCCCATGTATGGAAAACTTCAATATATGAAATTCATCCTTAAATCCTTTGAATCCCTTGCCTCAAAATCTTTGCCTTGCTGGTTCCACCAACCCTTTGCTTTGAAAGACCCACCTTTAACCAAACTTTCCATCTTTAATACATTCTGACCTTGCCTTGTCCACTGTGAGATACCACCAAGGCTTTGCAAGGGAATGTTCTCCTTAAGATAAGAAGTAAAATTAGCTTTTATTTTGTATTACCTTGTTAAGTTTGCGATATTAGAAGATTCAGCTTTCACATCATACATGTAAAAAATATGTTCTAGTCTGAGTATAATTCAAGAGAGATTAAAACTATTTAGAGGTGAGCAGAAGACCTGAACATGTCCTTAGAGGCATTGACAAATTGTGGGTGTGGGTGAAAGGCTTAGTGTGTAGGCTTGTCCAGAGTTTTGTGTAATCACTTAGAACTGGTATGCAAAAACTGGAGATATGATGAACCTTAAACCAATGACAGATTTCCTTCTCAAAATATTTTCCTAATTCCATAGTTTCACATGCAATAATTTAAAGGCACCAAAAAACACTGGAAAGGCAAAGTAGAATTAACCCAATTGCAATATGTTTAGGATAAAAAGACCTGCTATGGGTTTTGTTAGGAGAATAAAGGACAAGAGTGGAAATTTCTGAAAGGAATGGTGATTTGACACTGACAAGCTATAACCCCATTTCCTTGATAATACTTGCTGATGTAGGCACATGTAGAGGCTAAGAATAGTATTATGGGTGCAGTTGTAGAGAGGAAAACTAACCCAATTAGTGGTAAGTGCACAGATGTATAATATCAATATTGGAGACATGGAGCCCTAAACACCCAGTGATCATCCTTTCAAGACATTTATGAAATTCTAAAGCTGTTTGGGATTAAAAACTAAAAAGCTAGGGAGTGGATATAGCTCAAGCAGTTGAGCACCCACTTCCCACATTGGAGGTCTTGGGTTCGGTTCCCTGTGTCTTCTACAGAAGACAAACAAACAATGAGCATACAATGAGCCAAAACAAATGATCAGGGAACAGATGTGGCTCAAGCAGTTGAATGCCCGCCTCCCACTTGGGAGGGCCTGGGTTTTGTTCCCAGTGCCTCCTAAAGAAAAAAGCAAACAATGAGCAAAAAACAATGAGCAAAAACAATGAGCAAAAACAACAAGCAAAAACAACAAGCAATCAGAAGAGGGAGCCATCTCGAGGAGAGGGGGAATTTAAAAGTCAAAAAATTCTTAAACAAGCAGCAAAAATTCTTGCAATCTCTTCATGCTTTAGAGACATAGAGAGTCCAAGTTCTTAAATTATGGCCCTGTTTTAGGAATAGAAGTGAACTGAAAATATACTCCATGTTTCCCAAACAATAAGGGAAAGTCAACCAATATCAGTTTCAGATTGGATTGAGTTTATCAGTCTCACACCATTAAAGGAAATATTGAACCACCTTTGGGTAGGAGAATCATCTAGAAACTCTTTCTTTACAGTTAATTTAGCATTTAATAAACAAAAAAATACTAAACACGGGGATAGGCAAGACCTTATGACTAAAAAACAAAAGAAAATATGCTAGAGACAAATGTAGGTTTGATGTAGAAAATGGAGTTGGCAAACAATGACTTTAAAGTAACTATAATATCTAAAAGAAAATGATAAAAAAATAAGTTGGGGGGAGCAGATGTGGCTCAAGCAGTTGAGTGCCCACCTCCCATTTAGGAGGTCCCAGGTTTGGTTCCCAGTGCCTCCTAAAGAAGACAAACAAACAACAAGCAGACAATAAGCAGACATCAAACACAAATAATGAGAAGACAATGAGAAAAAGCAACACGTAGACAATGAGCAAACAATGAGCAAGACAATGAGCAAACAACTAGTGCAGAACAAGCAAAAACAAAATAAGCAGGGAACGGTATGGCTCAAGCAGTTGTGCACCCACCTGCCATGTGGGAGGTCCTGCTTTCAGTTCCCAGTGCCTCCAAAAGAAAAAAAAAACAGACAATGTACAGACAACAAGTACAGACAATGACTGAAAATAATGAGCACAAACACTGAGCAAACAGATGAGGGAGCCATCTCAGTGGGAGGGAGAGATAAGTCGGACAATCATTAATGAGTAGAAAACTTCACCAGGTACTTGGAATCCATAGAAAATAATCAAATAGACATTCTAAAATTGAAAAACTAAAATATCTAGATGAATGACTTACTGAATGGATTTAACAGCAGAATATCAGAGAGAGGAGATGGTGGAAAGGCAGAGTCAGAATCGTTCACATTTTCTTAAGCTTGGAGCTTACAATTAATGTGGTATATGATGCCATCAGAAAAATGTATGCTGCTATAACCCAAATACTCAGACTGTCCATGTAGAACTGGCCTTAAGAACTCAGACATTCCTTGAGATTGATTTTTCCCTGTTGGGACTGCTTGAGGATGAGTGATCTAAATGTTTTCCTATTGTTACAGAACAATGTTCTTACATATTCCACACACTAGATGGCACCAAATTATCAATTATCTAATTATCTAATCACCTAAGCTTGTCTAAATCCTGAATTCTCTCTTCAGTATTCTTAGAGATAGTTGATGTAACAGTGCTCTTTCATTAGGCTGGCTAATATTCTGTATCTCTCTGTATATCTGTTCTTCATAGTTGCCTATTATCTTTTAGGACATTGCTCTCTTACTTTGGTAGATTCATAATACACTTCTTTGTGCATCTCAGATATATAATATGTAAAAGATATGTTTAATGATACTCAGGTCCTGGTAAACTACCATCAGACAAAGGGGCCTGACTATTGTACTTCCCACCCACACCAGTTAGTTGAATTTCCTTTATGACTGACCAATTTAAATGCAAGTGTATTAAAATTGGGCTCATTTTTATACAAGTAACAAACTAGGAAAGGCAAAAGGTCATTTCCCCATAAATCAATCTTGGAGTAATTATTAAAACAAGGGGAAAAAAAGGTGATTCTAAGAAGCAAAAAAAAAAAAAAAAATCCTGTAAGAGGAGAAACTCTTCTTTTGGGAATATGGCAAGCTAAATTATTCAGGCCATTATTCTTAAGGTAAACAATTAAAATGTTTAGCAAAACCATTTTAACTCAACTCAAAATCATCATTCAGTTATTACCAGATCAAGTACTTAGGAAGGAAACATCCTTATCCTATCCTGTATTTACATAATACATATATTTGGAACCAGTGATAAAATATGAATGTAATTAAAATTGCAACAAAGCCCAGACCATAATCCCTCACAGAAGGAGAAAGTATTATATCTTTGAATCTATCCTGTTTTTTCACACAACTTGTCCAGCATAAAATGAAAAAGAGAG
This sequence comes from Tolypeutes matacus, assembly GCA_026826555.1. Taxonomy (NCBI): domain Eukaryota; kingdom Metazoa; phylum Chordata; class Mammalia; order Cingulata; family Chlamyphoridae; genus Tolypeutes; species Tolypeutes matacus. Next base: position 826,779 of record JAKSZT010031697.1, read on the forward strand.
AGAGAGACATGTAAAAGGAGAAAAACATCATCCTTAATCAAGAGATCAGTCATTACAATTAAAACATAGATAACTCAGATATTATGATTATCAGACAAAGAAATAAAACATGTCCAATAAATGTGCTTTGAAAACTAGGAAAAAGCTGTATTGCACTGTTGCTGGATTTTCTCTAGGTTTTTTACTATGCTACAAAAAGAATTTTAAGTACATGCTGGTTCAGTTAAGCCAGTAGTTTATTAAGAAAATGAAAGATGAGAAGTGGGAGAAAATAATAGATTATGAGTCCCAGGTAGAGAAAGCAATAAGGCTGAAAAGGGGTAGAAAAGGATGATTTATAGGCTACAAGTCCCCATTACAGATATCTAGTCCCCAGGTTTACTTGTGTGCTTATCCCAGCAGGGAGAGAAAAGGCAAAAACAGGGCAAGAACAGGGCAAGAACAGGACTAGAACTGGGCCAGCTTGGCTTCTGCACTTGCTTTTTAAACCATTAATCTTTCCACCCCTTTGCTAATGTTGGAGGGAGGAATCCCCATTGTTTGCTGTTTTGATTGTTTATCCTACCTGTCAATTCCCCCCAGGTGGCCCAATGGCAAGGTCCCTTGAGAACATCCAGGCCTTTTCTTGATTCTAGAGGAAATATCTTTCCAAATGGGGAATTCTAGTGAGGGTTTTCCAGCAGCCATCTTGTAAGGTGTTTCTCACAGTAGGTGGTTCCCACCGCCATGTATTTTCAGGGCTGTGGTTTTTCTGCCAGGTCACAGATTCAACTATTTATTCCCCAATCTAGCCTGCTTCAGCACTGATAAATAAATGGGAAAATTTGTCATATAATTGGAAACCACAAGGAAAAACGAAATGGAAATTCCAAAACAGTAAACTATGATATCCAAAGTGAAAAGTTCTTTGAATAAATTTAATATCATGCTGGATACAGATGAAGAAAAGTGGATAAACTAGTACATTAGTATTCAATTTATCCAAACTGAAGCACAAGAGAAATAATGAGGATAATAACAATAACAAAAAACTTTAATAATATTTCATCAAGACTTTGGGTATCATGTGGCACATTATCAAGTGGCATAATACATGCATACTTTCAACCATAGAGGAGAGAAAAATAGGGTAGAAGAATTATAAAAAGAGATAATATTTGAGATTAAAACTGATAAAGTACATCAGTACTCAGATCTAAGAATTTTAGGTGGGCACAAATCATAATGAATGCAATGTGAACCACACTTATGCATAAAAAAAAACAAAATCTACAAAATAGGAAGAGCACCTAGAAAAAAAATGCATAAATCTGAGAGTTGATTTTTCATTAAAAAAATAATAATAGTTTAAGTGGGAAAATAATGCCAAAAAACATTAGAACAACATCTTTAGCATGGTGAAATGAAATTAAAATTGTGAACCTGTTATCCTCTACCCAGAAATAAATATCCTTTAAAATTTTTCTTACAAAAACATCATCAATTCCAAAGAGCTTCACTGATAAATTCCAAATTACGCAAAATTTTTCAGAGTATAGAGAAATACAGCATTCTTTATTACTTGCTGTATGACCAAAATAAACCCAAAACTTTTGTCATAAAGGTGCTGAAAACCAAAGATAAATTTTAAGAAATACTTGAGAGGAGCCAAAAAAAATGACATATTAGGTAGAGGGGAAAAATTATTCATATGACACTGGAAAAAAAAAAAAAAGATATAGCTCTCCACCTCTCCCCACCCCACTGCAGTATGGTCCTGAGAGCTCTCTGACCAACCAAAGGGGGAAAAGATGACCTCAGCCAACAACAACAACAACAAGGATGTACAGGGTTGATTTCTCAAGACTAATCTTGCCTGAAAAAGAAGCCCGGAGCTGTACTTGAGAAAGAAGTGTCATGAAGGTATCTTTCCAGGGGATCATCATGGGAAGGCTTCCCTGTCATGTCTTGGAGGATGGATTTCCAGGATCCACTGTGGAACATAATTATATCTCTCCTACATATGCCATCAAGGAACTATTACTAAAAGAGGGCATTAATAAATCAGAATTATGCAAACCAATATTATTGGGAAGCCATGAAAGCCATGGCATTGAGGATTTTGACTTCAGGGAAGTCTGGGACAATATGCATGAATTAGAGAGTCAGTGGGGATATGGCAAAAGAAATTGCAAAGGAGTGCCTTGGACCAGAAACAAAAGTCTTGCTTGTAGAAAAGATCAACAACATATCAGATCCTCTAATAATTTCCCTTTAAAGCACAATGTTTTTGTTAGAAAAAGTTCACATCAATATTCCAAACATGAGAAGTCATTTTTAATGAATTCATTGAAGCAAAAAAGTAACATAGGTGATGCAGAGAACAAGTATGTCAAATGTTTTGAAATAGATTTGGCTTTCAGTCACACCTGGCTGAAACGTAGAAATTTCAAACTGAAGAAAAAATTTATAAATGTAATCAAGTTGAGAAGACTATCAAAAATTGTTTCTCAGTTTTCCCACTTCAAAGATGTCCTCCAAGTGTCAAAACTAACATATGCAATAAATATGGAAAGGTTTTCTTGCATTGTTCATCACTTGCGCAACAGCATACAAATCACGTTAGAGGAAAACTTTACAAAAATAATGAATGTGGGAACGCTTTTAGCCAGTACTCAATGTTTCTGATCATCAGAGAATTCATTCTGAGCAGCAACCTTACAAATGTAATGAGTGTGGCAAAATCTTTCACCATTTCTTAAACCTCAGAATACATGAAAAAATCCATACCAGAGAGAAACCATATAAATCCAAGATATGTGGCAACCTATAGTCAAAATTCAAACCTTGCATTTCATTGGATAATTCACACTGGGGAGAAACCTTACAAAGGTAATGAATGTTATAAGGCTTTTAGGCTATAATCTGGCCTCATGGTCCAACAAAGAATTCACGTTGGTGAGAAATCTTACAAGTGTAATGAATGTAGTAGTTTTTACCACATATTTATAACTTCTAGATCATGACAGAATTCATACTGGGGAAAAAAAACAAATGTAATGAATGTGGTGAGGTTTTTATAGGATGATCAAACCTTTTGGGACATCAGAGAATTCACACTGGGGAGAAACCTTACAAGTGAAATAAGGGTGGCAGAGCTTTTATCAAACATTCATACCTTTGGGATCGCAAGGCAATTCATACAGGAGAGAAACCATACAATGTGTTGAATATGGCAAAGCCTTTAGACAATGGTCTGGCCTCAGGAAACACCAAAGAATCCATACTTGTGGGGGACCTTATAAATGTAAAGAATGTGATAAGGCCTTTAAGCACTCCTCAAGCCTCAAGAGTTATCAGAATATTCATCCTGTAGAGAAACCACACTAATGTAATGTGTGCAATAAAACTTTTACCAATTGTTCACACGTTTGGGGTCATGAGAGACATATATAATGTATTGAATTTGGCAAGGGCTTTAGAGAGTGGTCTGACTTCAGGATTGATCAAAGTATTCATGCTGGAGAGAAACCTTAGCAATGTAGTTAGTTTGGAAAATTGTATAACCAGTTTTCACAATGAGCAGTCCATCAGGAAATTCCTGCTAAGGTAACTAAGACTGTGTGTGGTCCAAGATGTTCAATTCTACACAGCAATTAAAAGACAAAATCATTTAAAACATATGTGAGGAGATTGTGGAAAAGTAAAATTCCTTCAATTTATGAAACAGTTTTATTCTATTTGAGATTTCTTAAAAAGGTTATATTACTGTTGATGACTTTTATCCTGAGGTTTGAAATCTATATATGTTATGCTTTCATCACAGCACTTTCATGTGTCACCATGAAGGTCCACATTAAAAGAGCAGTAAGATGAAAGGGCCTACCCTATTAATGGAGTTCATTTAGATCTGTGTTCCCTGGATGAACAAGAGCACTGGATCTTAAGATGTGTTTTGTGTGAATGTGAATAATGAATAAGATCATGGGGAGTGACAGAATATATGTAAAACTATGCCCTAAGTCATCATAATTAATGTGTTCAGGGTCTTGTTCTACAAATCTGGTGGTACCACAGAGGGCCACAAGATTAGCAGAAAGGATTCCTTTACCAGCTGACGATGAAACAGAGCAAGCCAGGACATGCTATGAGAGCAGAAGTTATTAGAAACTGCATATGTTGTGGAGATAATAGGGGAAATGTTTGTTAACTTGACCACCGTAAGGAAATAGCTGTTATATATCAAAGACTATTGAAAAATAAGCCTTAATTTTGGTAACTGAAAGAGTGGAAGTTAATGAAAGAACAAGTCTACAGTGTGCACATGTAGGACTCACATGTTGACGGTATTGGAGGAGCCAATCAACACCAAATTCAATTCCCAGAGACAATCCCTCAGAAGGTCATTTTTGAATGTGGAAAAACTATGAGATTCCAGCTCCAGTAGATCTTATCTAAAAGACATGCTAAGGAAGTTCTTCAGGTTGAGGTTAATGAGATGAGATATGCACTTGGAACTTCAGGAATGAAGGAAGATCAACAGATGAAAAGAAATTAGTAAATATGTTAGATTAATTTTCTCCTTAAAGATACATTTAGAAATTAATCTTTAAAATATATGTGATTTGTGGAACCAAAAAATTATAACATGGTACGATAGACTTTCCAAAATATGGTAAAAGTAACACAAATAACAAATATAACATAGTGGAGAGGACAAAATGATTTTATATGGTTTCTACATTTTATTTGAAGTGGTAAATTATTCAGACTAAATAGAATGTATAAGATTAGATATGTGTATTTGAATCACTAAATTACAACTATCAATATAAAGAGATGCAGCTGAATATATAATAAGTCAATGAAAATGGAATGCCAAAAATACTGCAATAATCCAAGGAGTAAGGGAGTTCAGGAACAAATTCAAAAGGAAAAACAAAAGAAATAATACACTATTATACCTAAATCCAACCATACCAATATTTACATTAAAAGCTAAAGATACAAATATAACAATTAAAATAGAGATTGAGTTTAAAACCGAATAAAATGAAAGACTCAAATATAAACTTTTTACAATAAACTAACATTAAATAAAAAGATATAAGGTTTCAATAATAGGATGGAAAAAGTTATATCATGTAAACAGTTATCAGAAAAAGTAAACTTCAGAACAAGAAAAATAAGCAGAAATATAGATGGCCATGACATAATGATGAAAGGGTCAATTCATAAAGAAGACATAGGAATAAAAAATATACATGCACTAGACTACTGAACTACAAAATAAAAGAGGCAAAAGTTGATAAAACAAAAAGGAGAAATAGACAATTCTAAAATTATATTTGGAGATTTTAACACTCTGCCTTCAGTAACTGACAGAACAAGACAGACCTTAGGAGGGATATAGAACACATAAACAGCACTTAAAAGTAATTGATCTCATTGAAATTACACCCTCCCCATCCAAAGACAGTAGGAAACACTTTCAACACCATTTCTCAGCAACTGAGAAAAGAAGTAGACAGTAAATCTTTAAGGGTATAGAATTCTGAACAACACAATAAACCAACAGGATCTACTTGTCATAATAGACTTCAAATAACAATAACATATTATAATTTTTTTCATATACCCCTGGAACAATCATGGTAACCAGATTCTGGTACATTAAACAAATTTGATCACATTTAATAGAATTGAAATACAAAATGTGTTCTCTCACAATGGAATAAAAGTAGAAATAAAAAAGAGATGAGGAGAATCTCTTATCACTTGGAAATAAACAAAACATTTCTAAATAATCAATGGGTCACAGAGGAAAATGTAATGGAAATTGAAAAACTACATGGAACTTAAAAATAAATAATATATTAAATGTTACAGTGCAGCTTACACATTGGTGAAAGGGAAATGTATAGCATTAAATGTTTACATTAGAAAAATGGAAAGTTTCAAATCAGTAGTCTAAGTTCTTTCCTAAGAAATTAGAAAAAGTTCAACTGAAAGCAAGCAGAAGTAAGGCAGAAATTAATATAATTGAAAGCAGGAAATCAGTAGGGAAAAATCAATAAAACAAAAGCTCATATTTAAAAAGTCCTTAAAATTGATGTCTCTAGCAAGACCAACAAAAAATAAATAAAGAGAAGGCAGAAATAACAATCAGTTATATAATAGAGTATATCCATACAGTTCCCAGGAGCCATTAAAATGATAAAACAAAAATACCACAAAGAATTTTGATTTTAATAACATAAAAGAAATGCACCAATTCTTCAAAAATTGCTAACTACACAAACTCAATCAAAATAAACTGCACCATCTGAATAGACTTATAACCATCAAATACATTGAATTTATATTTGAAATGTGGCCAAAAACAGAAATATTTAAAGCCAGATGGAGAATTCTCCCAAACATTGAAAGAATTTATATTACTTCTACACAATCCCTTCCAGAAATTAGAAGAGGATGAAATACTTCACAACTTACATTATGAGGCCAGTAATACCCTGTCACCAAAACCAGATAAAGACTGTACAAAAACAGAAAACTACAGATCAATATATCTCATTAAAGATGCAAATATAGTTAAAAACATTATAAAATTGAATTCAGTAATATATAAAATGAGTTCTACACCACATCCATGTAGAACATGCATCATATTACATTCACACCAACAATGGACAAGAGCTCCAAATTCTCCACACCTTCTGCAACACTTGTTATTTTCCATTTTTTTGGTAATGGCAGTCATTCTAGTGGGTATGAAATTGTATCTTGTTAGGGTTTTGATTTGCACTTCCCTAATGGCTAATGATGTTGATCATCTTTTCATATGATTTTTGTTATTTGTATATCTGCTTTAGAGTAATGGATATTCAAGAATTTTGCCCTTTTTGCAAATTGGTTTGTTTGCTTTTTTGTTGTTGAATTATAGAAATTTTCAATGTTTTCTGGATATTAAACCCTTATCATATATGTGATTTCCAAGTATTTTCATTCTGTAAATTGTCTTTCTACTTTCATGATGGAAAAAAGTTTCTATTTTTGATGATGTCTATTTATTTATTTTTTTGTTGATAATGCTTTTGGTATAAATTTTAGAAACTATTGCCTAACATAAGTTTCTGAAGATGCTACCCTATAACTTCCAGGAATTTTCAAATTGTGTCACTTATATTTAGGTCTTTGATCCATTTTGAGTTAATTATTTTATGATGTAAGGTAGCCATCCACCTGCATTCATTTGAATATGGATATCCAGTTTACACAGCACCCTTTGTTGAAGAGGCTCTTCTTTTCCATCAAGTGGACCTAGCTCTCTTATCAAAAATCAATTGGGTCGAGGGGCCAATATGTGGTTAGTGTAGGAGGGCACATATTGCAAGCTCCCAGAACAAGGCAGATTGTGGACGGGGTCCTGCCCGGGGGTCTGTGCTGTGCACACATGGAATGAGAAGCTTGGGACATCTATCTGCACGGATCAACGGCGTGGACAGAACGGTAGAGATTCGTGAGTTTTAAGGCTGATGGTGGTGGTTGGCACAGACGGCTGAGCCCCATGGTTAGGGAGAAAAAATAAAATAAAATAAAATGGCCAATTGGAGCCACAAGCAGGGCGAAAAAGTTTTATTTTTGGTGGATCTGGCTGCCTGGCACCCCTTGGACCTTGTGTGAACAGAACAACCGAGCTAATCAGCACCCAGTGAACTGGAGGGGAGATTCTGATTCGGGGACAGAGCTGATTTACCTAGTAACCCAGGGATAAGACCTGGGCCACTACGGAGCCAGGAAGAGGGCACACTTCCCAAAAGAGGGAGGGTTCTGTTGCAGGACAGGAAAGGGTATTTTTTATTTTTAGACATCAATCTGGCTGCCTGCACCGCCCCATAGCTTTGGGGAGCAAATAAGCTGACCTGAAGAAGCATCAGGCTGAGAATGGACGTGAATCTGCACTCAAACTGATTTACTTAGCAACCGGGTGATGCTCGAGCTCGGCTCCAGAAGGGGCAGAATCGATCATCTTTAGCACACCTCACTGACTAACATCAGAGGTACAGCTAACCTGGGGAGTCCAGAAAGTGGGACATGCTTGATTAATTTCCACGTGCCCAGCTAGGGTCCTTCCATAAGGGGTTGGTCTAGAGGAGGAATTATTTTGGGTCCTGCATTTCGCTAAAAAAATAAAAATTAAAAAAAAAAGTGAGGTCACTTCAATAAATGAAAAATAAATTCTTTTTAATTTAGTTTAATACCTAAAAGCTGCTTCAGGACCTCCATATAGAAAACAGCGGGGAAATTGATTGATAAACACAAGTAGGAAGGAAGGACTGACATGGACCCTAGGGGAATCATTGACCCCCCCTTAGCTCTGTTTGACTGCTTCCCTCTGTGGGTCGTTGGTTTCTCTCTGTTTCTTTCTGGTCTCTTGCTTTTCATTCCTCTTTCCTCCCCCCTTTCTATTTACTTCCTTTTTTTTTTTTTTTAATTAGGTGCTGCCAGATTGTCGCTTCTTGCTGGGCTTCTTTTTCAGTAATTTCCCACTCGCTGTATATATTGATTCTGTATTACAAACTATCGCTTATTCTTCCTGCACCTTTCTGCCTTCTGTTTTCTGTTGTGGCTTTTAGAGACAACATTTTTTCATAGGTCCACAACTTAAGGGTGTCAATTTCTATTCCATCTATTTTGTTTTCTTCTTTTTCTATTATTATTACTTTTTCCTTTCAGACCGTTCTTTACTATTTCTCTCCCTCCTCATAATTCTAGCCTTCTAAATCACTATATATATATTTCTCCATTTATTTTCCCAGTCCATTGTAGGAACTCCATTTTTTTTCCTAGTACTCTACGCTGCCTATATAAGTTAAATATTCATCTCATTAATCTCATTTTGCCCCTCTTCTAACTTTTATCAATATTACTATTATCCTTCTGCCTTCCTTACATCTTTTGATTCCTCTGGCCCTAACCTTTTGCCTTCAAGGAAACATAGAAAGAAGTAAGGAAATAAAATAAGAAGAAAAACTGCCAAAGAGAAAACTTAACTCACACACAGAACCAACAGCTAAATAAAACAGTAGAGCATAGAGAAAAGCTAATCAACGGAACAAACCCAACAAGATAATATGATGACCAGAGGGAAACAAAAAAATACAAATGACGCTGAGAAACTGGAAAACATGGACCAGTCCAATGCACAAAATAAAAACCAGGAAGCAATGCAGAACATCGAACAACTAATCAAAGCTATGCAAACAAATATCATGGACCAACTTAAAGAACTGAAGGAAGAGATTAAGGATATAAAGAAGACACTGGGAGAACATAATGAAGAAATAGCAAACATGCCTAAAAAGGTAATGGATATGATGGTGAACAATGGTACAAGGCAAGAAATGAAAAGGACGCTGGACTCACATAACAACAGATTTGAAGAGGCAGAGGAAAGAATTAGTGATATGGAAGACAATACAGCTGAAATCAAAGAGATTGTAGAACAGATAGACAAAAAGATAGAAAAAATCCAGCATGGATTCAGGAAATAAACCGATAATACAAAATGCACAAACTTAAGCATTATGGGCATCCCAGAAGGAGAAGAGAAGGGAAAGGGAACAGAAAGAGTGTTGAAGGAAATAAAGGCTGAAAACTTCCCAACTCTATTGAGGGAGATGGAGATACAGATCCAGGAAGCAAAGCGCACCCAAATAGTATAAATCCCAACAGGCCAACTCCAAGACATATACTTGTCAAAATGTCCAATGCTCAAGACAAAGAAAAAATACTCAAGGCAGCAAGAGAAAAGCGAACCATCACATACAAGGGAAGCACAATAAGATTAAGTGCTGATTTCTCAGCTGAAACCATGGAGGCAATAAGACAGTGGTATGACATAGTCAAAACACTAAAAGAAAAAAAACTTCCAGCCATGAATTCTCTATCCAGCAAAATTGGCATTCAAAAATGTTGGAGAGATCAAAATATTCACAGATAAAACAGAAATTAAGAGAGTATGTCAAGAAGAAACCAGCACTTCAAGAAATACTAAAGGAACCTCTACAAGTTGAAAGTAAAAAACAAGGGAGAGAGAGTTGGAAGAGAGTTTAAAAACAACTGAAAAGACAAAAAGACAGACAAAACCACATATGACATACATTAACCCAAAGAAAAAAGGGCTGAAGTAAGAAATTCGTTATGAGTAATAACCCTGAATGTTAATGGATTAAATTCAGCAATCAAAAGACACAGATTGGCAGAATGGATAAGAAAATATGATCCGTCTATATGCTGTCTACAAGAAACCCATCTTCGACCCAGGTATTCAAGGAAGCTGAAAGTGAATGGTTGGAAAAACATTTTACAAGCTAACAATAGCCAAAAAATGGCAGGAGTAGCTATTCTAATATCAGACAAAATAGACTTTAAATGCAAAACTATTGTAAGAGGCAAAGATGGACATTACATATTAGCAGAAGGAGTAATCTCTCAAGAAGAGAGAACAATCATCAATATTTATGCACCTAATCGGGGTGCCTCAAAATACGTGCGGCAAACTGGACAAACTAAGAGGAGAAATAAATGCCTCTAAAATTATAGCAGGGGACTTCAACACACCACTATCATCATTAGAAAGAACATCTGGACAGAGAATCAATAAAGAAACTAAGGCACTCAACAATACATTAGAAGACATGGACTTAATACAAATATACAGAACACTACACCCAAATACAGTGGGATTTACATTCTTCTCGATTGCACATGGAACATACTCCAAAATAGACCACATGATAGGCCACAGAACAACACTCAATTAATTCAGAAAGATTGAGATTATACAAAGTAATTTCTCTGACCACAACGGAATGAAGTTGGAAGTCACTAAGGGCCAGAGAAACAGGTTAGGAACAAGGATATGGAAGTTAAACAACACACTCAGACAAACAGTGAGTCGAAGAGGAAATCTCAAAAGAAATCAGTAACTACATTGAAACTAATGAAAACAACAACACAACATATTAAAACCTATGGGATGCCGTGAAAGCAGTCCTGAGAGGGAAGTTCATAGCTATAAATTCATATATTAAAAAAGAAGAAAGAGCTAAAATTGAAGACCTAACTGCACACTTGGAGGAACTGGAAAAACAACAACAAACTAAACCTAAAGGAAGTAGAAAGAAGGAAATAACAAAGATTAGAGCAGAACTAAATGAAATAGAGAATAAGAGAGCAGTGGAAACAATAAACAAAACCAAAAGTTGGTTCTTTGAGAATATCAACAAAATTGACAAACCCTTAGCCAGACTAACAAATAAAAAGGGAGAACAGATGCAAATAAATAAAATAAGGAATGAGCAAGGTGATATCACTACTGACCCCACAGAAATAAAGAGTATCATAAGAGGATACTTTGAAAAATTATATGCCAACAAGAATGACAACTTAGAGGAAATGGACAATTTTCTAGAAACCCACAAACAGCTAACATTGATGAAAGAAGAAATAGATGAACTCAACAGTCGAATTACAAGTAAAGAGATAGACTCAGTCATCAAAAACCTCCCAACTTAGAAGAGTCCAGGACGAGATGGCTTCACAGCTGAATTCTACCAAACATTCTGGAAAGAACTAACACCAATTCTACTTACGCTCTTCCAAAAAATAGAAGTAGAAGGAATATCGCCTAACTCATTCTATGATTCCAACATTTCCCTAATACCAAAACCAAATAAAGATACCACAAGAAAGGAAAATTGCGGACCAATTTCTCTAATGAACCTAGATGCTAAAATCCTTAACAAAATACTTCCTAATCACATTCAACACCATATCAAAATGATTTTACACCATGACCAAGTGGGTTTCATCCCAGGTATGCAAGTATGGTTCAATATAAGAAAATCAATCAATATAATACACCACATAAACAGATTGAAAGAAAAAAAATCACCCGATCATCTCTATAGATGCTGAAAAAGCATTTGACAAAATACAGCACTCTTTCCTCATGAAAACACTACAAAAGATAGGAATAGATGGAAACTTTCTGAAAATGATAAAGGGTATATATGAAAAACCCAGAGTTAACATCATTTTCAATGGTGAAATCCTAAAAGCCTTCCTTCTGAGATCAGGAACAAGACAAGGATGCCCATTATCACCACTCCTATTTAACATTGCCTTAGAAGTACTTGCATGAGCACTGAGACAAGAAAAGGATATAAAAGGCATCCAGATTGGAAAAGAAGAAGGAAAAATTTCATTATTTGCAGATGACATGATCCTATACATAGAAAGCCCTGAGAAATCTACAACAAGGCTTCTAGAACTTATAAAGGAGTTCAGTAATGTTACAGGCTATAAGATCAATGCTCAAAAATCAGTAGCATTTCTGTACACCAATAACAAGCAAACTCAGGGGGAAATCAGGAAAAAAATACCATTTACAATAGTAAATAAAAGAATCAAATACCTAGGACTAAATTTAACTAAAGATATAAAGGACTTAAATACAGAAAACTACACAACACTGTTAAAGAAAATCAAAGAAGAATTAAATAAATGGAAAAATATTCCCTGTTCATGGATAGGAAGACTAAACATCATCAAGATGTCTATCCTACCCAAACTAATCTACAGATTTAATGCAATCCCAATAAAAGTCAACACTGTATTTTTTAAGGAACAGGAAAAACTAACCACAAAATATATTTGGAGTGGTAAAAGGCCCTGAATTGCCAAAGACATATTGAAAAAGAAGAATGAAGTTGGAGGTATCACACTACCTGACTTTAAAACATACTACAAAGCTACAGTGATCAAAACTGCATGGTATTGGCACAAGGATAGACCTACTGAACAATGGAACCAAATTGAGAGTTCTGATATAGATCCCTGCGTATACAGTCATCTGATATTTGACAAGGCCACGAAGCCCACTTAGTTGGGAGAGAATGGCCCCTATAACAAGTGGTGCTTGGAGAACTCGATATCCATATCCAAAAGAAAGAGGGAAGAATACCATCTCACACCTTATACAAAAATCAACTCAAGATGGATCAAAAATCTAAATATAAGAACAAAACCATAAAGCCCTTGGAAGATAATGTAGGGAAGCATCTACAGAATCTTGTAATAGTAAATTGTTTCATGAACTTCACAGCCAAAGCATGAGCAGCAAGAGAAAAAATACATAAATGGGATCTCCTCAAAATAAAAAAACTTCTGCACCTCAACGGATGTTATAAGAAAATAAAAAGGCAGCCTACCCCTGGGAGAAAATATTTGGCAACCATATATCTGATAAGAGCCTAATATCCTGCATATTTAAAGAAATCCTACACCTTGAAAATAAAAGGACAAACCACCCACTTAAAAAATGGGCAAGTGACCTGAATAGACACTTCTCCAAGGAAGAAATACAAATGGCTAAAAAGCACATGAAAAAATGCTCAACATTGCTTGCTATCAGGGAAATGCAAATTAAAACTACAATGAGATACCATCTCACACCCATCAGAATGGCAGCTATTAAAGAAACAGGAGACACTAAATGTTGGAGAGGATGTGGAGGAATAGGAACCCTCATCCACTGCTGGTGGGACTGCGGTATGGTCCAGCCACTGTGGAGGACAGTTTGGCGGTTCCTCAGAAAACTAACAATAGATTTTCCGTATGATCCAGCAATTCCACTGCTGGGTATATACCCAGAAAAACTGAAAGCAAAGACACAAACAGATATATGCACACCAATGTTCATAGCGGCATTGTTCACCATTGCCAAAAGACGGAATCTGCCCTGGTGCCCATCAACAGACGAATGGATAAGCAAAATGTGGTACATACATACAATGGAATATTACTCAGCTGTAAGAAGGAACAAAGTACTAACTAATGGAATAACATGGATGAATCTTGAAAACCTTATGTTGAGTGAAGCAAGCCAGGCACTGAATGATGAACAGTATATGACCTCACTGAACTGAACTGAGCATAGTGAGCAGTCTCTGAGAACCATTGTCTGAAAGATAGGTTAACAAGGGAGAGTAAGAGAAGAGCAGGCTTTGAGCCATCACCCATATGGACATAATCTATGCTAAAGGGATAGAGTGTGCTTGCATGTTGGGGGATGGGGCAGATGAGTGGTGCTGTTCCAGGGTTTGGTGGTGCAGCAGTGATGGGTGGGTGGATTAGGTAGGGTAGGTTCAAATTCCCAGGGCATGTAACTGTGAATCTTGACATTCCATGGATTGGGAGAGGGTGGTATCATGGGTCATGGGGGGCTGGGGGGAAGGGAATAGTAAAGATCTAATGGGGTGTTTGGTGGTCATGGGGAAGGTTTTTCATTACCTTATAGTAATGGACACAGGACATGGTAAATTTCATCAAAAATTATTAAACTTTATCATCTAAATTGTAAACTATACAGTAAATCATTGACAATTTTTAGTTGCTATATTTTGCTATCTGTATAACAGTTATAACAATGCAAACATCCAAAAAAAAGGAGGGGGTTAATATGGGGTGGGGAAGGGGGAGTGGTTTGGTATCTGGGATTCTCCAGCACTCCGTGTGTGACTTTGCTGTGACCAAAAACTTCTTTGAAAATTAAATGAAAAATTGGGAGAAAATGGGGATTGAGAGAGGAAAGGTGTCACGGCACACCTGACATGCAATAACACAGTGATAAAAGGAAGGAAAGAAAAGAAAAGAGAAAGGAAAAAAAAGTGAATAAATATATATATATATATATATATATATATATATATATATTAAAGGCATTTCCTTTGCTTTTTTGCCCATTTTTTGAATGTCCCAATCCGCTAATTATATTTTGTTTTGTTTTGTTTTTTGTTTGATTATTTGTTTTTTTTCTTCTCTTTTTTTTTCCTGAGGTTCCTTATGTTTGTCTCTTGCATGTAAGCTTATCTTACTTGTTTCTTTTTCCTAGTAAGTGTATTTGATTATTTTATGGATTACATGTTTATGGAGGATTTGGATCACAGAAGGGTTACAATGGGTACTGCAGGGGATTATTGGTGGGGGGTGTCTGGGAGGGGGGTTTCATGGGAATTAGTTCATCCGAATATACATGAAAGATACAAAATCGTTCAAAAGATCAAAAGATGGGGCATGGTCACTATGGGTGTACAATCACACAATAAATGAGGGCATCTGAATTCCTAGCCTGGAGAGCTCTGCCACAGTCTCCAAGGGAGCAGCAATAGTCCTCTGAGTGCAGGGACAGTGTCTGTCAAAAGAGGATGACCCACTGATGTGTTCTTTTTATTGATGACTACCCCTGTGAGTGTTTGCTCTTGTAACTGAGACTTAGCCTGCAGTTGTGGGGTGCCTAAGGCTTGCCACCTGAGAGCCTCCTTGTTGCTCAAATGTGGCCTCTCTCTAAGCCAAACTCAGCATATGATTGCATTACCTTACCCCAACAAGGGACATGACTCCCGGGGATGAGCCTCCCTGGCAATGAGGGATTAATACCAAGTGCTAACTGGCAACACAACTGGAAAAAGACCTTGAATAAAAGGAGGAAAATGTAATGACAAATGAGTTCAAGTGGCTAAGAGACTTCAAAGAGAGTCAGGAGGTGATACCAGAGGTAACTCTTACACACACCTCAGTAGGAGCTCATTGAACATCTAAGTGCCTATCACCCCACACAGAGGGGCTCCAGACAACTCTGGAGACACCCAGTTCTGATATAAGGGGGGATAGCCCCAGAGACTGATGCCTTATCAGTGGACTCTATTTTGGAATCTGTGCTCCTGAGAGTGACAGAATTGGACTCAAATAAGTCCTCCATGCACATGGTTCATCAGTCCCTTTTATTCAAACCTATATGTGATGCTGCAGTTTTTAGGTATACTTCCAGAGACTGGAGCCTCTGGCCTACCTATGGGCCAGGTGTGCATGGAATCTCGGTGGAGCTGCATCTCCTACCCTACAGCTCAATGGACTCATCCAAGTCACCTGGTGAGGAGACAATGATGGGCAATGGCCATTCCAGGGAATGGAGAGGGCATGCATCTGCAGGCAGGATCATCCCACCCACCGTATCCATGGGATATAAGCCCTCTCTCACTTGGAGTTGGAGTGGACATCACCATCCCAGTCTCCTCAGGATTGGGGGAAGAACTATGGACTAGAGTGGACTTGATGGCATTCTATTGTACACATATGGTGATTCTAGCAATGGAAGAATTTATAACAATGAGGTGGAGCCAGTGACCACTTGACGCTTTTGGGGCAGGGAGGGATGAGCAGTTGAAATACAGGGGCTTCTTTGGGATTTGGAGTTTGTCCTGAGTTGTGGCAATGGATGTAGGCCATTTTAAAACAGCACACAACACTCAGAACTGTGTGGGAGAGAGTGTGGTCTACGATGTGAACTGTGGTCTATGGTTGGTGGCAAGGCCCCAGGATGTGTAAGTCCATTGAGGGTGGTGGGCCACACTTGTGGGAGATGTTTGTGTGGGATGTGGTGGGAGGTGTGGGAGGTGGGCAACATGGGAATCCCAGTGGGATCTGTGTAATATTTTGGGTAATCTAAGCACCTCTTAAAATATATTTATATATATATAAATAACATTTGTGTAAGCAAATACACATATATGCATTTACATTTATATATCATTTTACAAATATTGGTATGTGCTGTGAAAATTCTGATTTTTACCCACAATAAATAAATAAATAAATAAATAAATAAATAAATAAATAAATAAAT
>JAKSZT010031697.1:843520-876231 GCA_026826555.1 Tolypeutes matacus
AATAAATAAATAAATAAATAAATAAATAAATAAATAAATAAATAAATAAATAAATGAAATTTGGCATCAAGTATATTTTCCAAAATCAGCAATGTACCAATATGTATCTACTAAATCATTCCAGAGTTATCCATAGAATTTGTTGCTCAAATATATGTTATTTAGATTTGGACAGTGTGGTAAATTCCATACACATTTGGAAAAGATAATGAAGTAATAATTGTAAATATTTGATATTTTGTTTGTTTTATTCCTTCATTTTATTGTGTAGCACAGTTTATATATAATATGAAAGAATCATGAAAAAAAATTTATTTTATAGAAATACTGTGGAATTTGTTAAATGTGATACATAAAAGTAACTAAAACCTTAAAACTCAACCAATTGTTTAATTCAGGTACACGAAACTCAAATATTTATTTAGAATTTCACCACTAATTTGTATTTTACTTTACATTACTATTCTTATCATAATATTTGGATATTATCTGGGTTATAGAAAACAATGTAAAAGCTAGATTCTATCTTACCAGAAATAGTGTATTTCTCACGAAGTCTGGCAAAATTAGCCCTTGAATTGGCTGAGACTGGAATAGAATATTTGAAAATGTTAAGAAAAAAATAAGTTGTAGGCCTTATTACACTGCAGATATTTTATAGAATTCTATTTTTGATTGGAATAATAAATTTGATGAAAAAAAATCAATTGGCCTTACATGCCAAGGTATATTTATGAACTTCCAACTGGTCTATATATCATCCTTGTGTAAATAACATTTTATTTTAATTCTGTCTCTTTGCAATAAGTTTTAAAAATCATGAAGTGTGAGTTCTCCAACTTCTTTCTTCTAGTGAAATATTTTTACTTATTTGGGACCTGTTTCAGTTTTCTTGGCTTCTCAAGATAACGGGTGGACTTAAACAATGGTAATTTATTATTTCACTGCATTGAGGGACAGAGAAAGTCCAAATTAAGACATCATTAAGGCATTGGTTTCTTCCTGAAGACTGGCATTCTAATGCTGGTTAGCTGGCAAGACAGGGTTCTTGGCTTCTCTGGCCCATGGCAATGTGCAGCAGCATCACCTAGCCTCTCAGTTTTCCTTTGAGTGCCATTGAATTTCAGCTTCTTGCTCCACAAGGCTTTCTCTCTGTCCATTTGATTTTTATGCCAACTATAGAGGAATCCAGTAATAAGATTGAGACCCATCCTGATTGAACTGGGCCACACTTTAACTCAGGGGTTCTTAACCAAAGATTTCAAGGGGTCCATGAGCTTGAGCTGAAAATTCAAAAAATATTATTCTTGTGAGGACATGTTGGTGTGGGTGTGATATATTTATTAAATAACACACAGTACAGTGTGGACTTAGTAAGGGGTCTGTGGTTTTCATCTGACTGACAAAAGGGTCTGTGGAACAAAAAAGGTTAAGAACCCCTGTTTTAACTGAATTAATCTCATCAAAAGGTTCAACTTACAATGGGTTCATGCCCACAGGAATGTGTTATGTTTTAAAATGTTTTCTTGGGTCCCTTCAGCTGCAAACCATCACAGGGTCATCACTCTTCCATATAAATTTGATGATTGACTTTTTCATTTCTGCAAAGAAAGATGTTGGAATTTTTATTGGGATTGCAGTGAATATTTAAAGCACTTTGGGTAGTATTGAAATCTTAACACTAGTTAGTCTTCGAATCCATGAACATAGAATATCCTTATGCTTATTTAGGACATATTTGATTTATTTATTAATGTGTAATAATTTTCCATTTTTTAATTTTTTTCTTATTTATTTTTAGTTTTCCATTTATACTTATATAAATCTTTGGTTAAATTTGTCCTAGAGATTTTATTTTTTTGGTTGCTATTGTAAATGGAATTTTTTCTTCAGTTCCTCTTCAGATTGTTCATTAGTAGTGCATAGAAACACTATTGATTTTTGCATGTTGATGTTGAACCACACCAAATTGTAGAATTTGTTTATTAAATCTAGTAGCTTTTTTGTGAACTTTTCAGGATATTCTATATACAGGATCATGTCATTTGCAAATAGGCAAGATTTATTTCTTCCTCTCCAATGTGGGAGCCTATTGTTTATTTTTTTTGTCTAATTACTGTGTCTAGAACATTCAGTCCAATTTTGAATAGCATTGATCACATTTGACATTCTTGTCTTACTTCTGATTACTGATGAAAAAACTGAGTCTTTCCCCACTGCACAATGTGTTTTCTGTGGATTTTGCTCTATGCCTTTATCATGTTGAGGAGTTTCCCTTCTATTCCTAATTTTCTAAGTGTTTTAAAAAGGAAGTATGCTGATTTTTATCAAATATCTTTTCAGGATCAGTTGAAGTTATCATATATTTCTTTTCCTTTATTCTACAAATTTGTTGAATTACATTAATTAATTTTCTTATGTTGAACCACCCTTGCATACCTAGGAAAAATACCACTTGATCATGGTGTATAATTATTTAATATGTGGTATATTCAGTTGCTAGTATTTGATTATATTTGCATGTATATTAAAAAAGGATGTAAGTTTATAATGTTCTTTCATTTTGTTATCCCTATTATGGTAATAATGGCTTCATAGAAGGAGTTAGGGAGTTTTCCTTCCTCTTCAATTTTTTGGAGCGTTTGACAAGAATTGGTGTTAATTCTTCTTGGACTGTTTGGTAAAATTGCTCAGTGAAGCCACCTGGTCCTGTGCATTTCTTTCTAGGCAGGCTTTTATTAATGATTCAATCTTTTAAATTGTTATTAGTGTATTTTGATCTTTCAACAAAATATTTGGAATACTAGAAAAGAAATGAAATAGTTCTGATCCAAACAAATCTCAGTATTGATACAATTATTAATGGAATTTTTACTAATTATTAGGGAATAAAACACCATTTATTCTGAAACATAAGTGCCAATGTGGAGTTTGAAAAGAAATGTATACAGATTTATGATAACTTTAATTTTTATTACTAGCATTTATTATGTCCTAGGAGGACATTTGTATCTTGAGTGAGAAGATCAACCTGCAGAGGGTTTGGATGGGGTGGGGTTATAGTTCAAAGAAAATAGGCCACAAACTATTTTGGAACTTCAAACCATTATGCTAAAATCCTTTATATCCCACAGGGACTCATCTTATTTCTATTGCCATGCAATTGTTTGGTGGAATTAGGCTTTGGAATATATAGTTACTACTACAATATTATGTATAATTATTTTTAATTTTCAAATATATTTTCTTTGGAAAAAACTTGTGACAAAGATGTTATTATTGTTAAGTAGACAAAATATAAATGACAGTAGAAAGGAAGCGAAGGGGCAAGCCTTTATACACAGCAGTGTTCATTCAAAATTGATTGAGGATGTATATGTTTGGAGTAAAGTCATGAAAGAGATAAAATACCCAATGCTAATTACTTTAGGATCATAACTGTGAGACCAAACAATGTTAAAGTAATAAAATTAATCTATCATGATATTTTTTAATTAATAATTTTCTTAGTGCTGTTATAGCATCCTTGTTCCTCAGGCTGTATATAATGGGATTAAACATTGGAGTCAAAATGGTGCAAAAAAGGGAAAGTAGCTTGTCAGTTCCTGCAGAATGATTGGATTTGGGCCTTAAATAGGTGATGGTAGCAGATCCAAAGAATAAAACAACAACCAGCAGGTGGGAAGAACATGTGGAGAAGGCTTTGGCCCGTCCTTGGGCTGATAGCAACCTCAGAATGGTGGAAGTGATTTTTGCTGTAGGAGGCAAGTATCAACATAAAAGGGACTGCAGCAAACACTGTAACTACTAAATAGACAGATAACTCATGCACTGATGTGTCTCCACAGACTAGCTGGAGAAGGGGAGGGATGTCACAGAAGAAGTGGTTAATTTGGTTAGAATCACAGAAATGCAGAGAGAAAATTTGACACATTTGCCCTATCTGGAACTGGATTCCACTGATCCAGGAACCAATTGCAAGCTGAATTGAGGTCTTTTGGTTCATGACTAGAGGATAGTGTAGTGGGTTACAGATGGCCACATAGCCATCATAGACCATCACATCCAGGAGGAAACATTCAGTGGTCCCAAACATAAGGAGGAAGCACATCTGGGTGGTATGCTTCAGCATAGAAATGCTTCTTTCTTGAGTCAAAATGTTTTCCAGAATCCTGGGGAGAGTGACAGACACATAACAGATTTCCAATGAAGAAAAATTTTACAGGAAAAAAATACATGGGTTTCTGTAGTGTAGAGTCAAGCATGGTTATTATGTTTATGAGGCTATTTCCAACTAAAATAATTGTGTAAACCATGGTTAACACTCCAAAAAGAAACCATTGGAGATTTGGAAGGTCAGAAAATCCCAGGAGTATAAATTGCATCACTGAGGAAAAATTGCCTCCTGCTTTTTTCTTTTCAAATATCATCTGTAGGAAAAAATTTAATCAGAAGTACAAGTTACTTATTTTCAAGAAAAGCCTTCATTTCCTTATGTATAAACTTAGCATCAATTCCCTCCTATTTTTCCAGTTCTGTACAAGAACAGATACTATAACTGCCATTGGTTTCACATGTCAGTAAAAAAAAAATGAACCACCTGTTTTCTTTTTTTTTATTTGTTAAGGTTTAGTTTTTTTTATTTTAAATTCTTAAAAGGACTTTATTGACATATAATTTATATACCATACAGACAACACATATAAGTGAATAATTCGGTGTTTTTAGTATGTTTACAGAGTTGAATTTTAGAATATGCAATTTTTTAGCAAAATACATTCCACTGTGTCACTATAACACATTTTGTTTAATCCATTTTTCATATGATGGATATTTCATTTGTTTACACCTTTGGGCTATTATGAAAATTGCCATTATAAACATTAGTGTACAAGATTCTGTCTAGGCATATGTTTTCATTTACCTTGTATGTATAATGAAGAATAGAATTGCTGGGCCATAAGCAAAATGTCTTTAATTATTTAAGGAACGATCACATTGTTTTCAAAACTGACAATAACTTCATACTTTCCCATGAAGAGTTTTTGAGAGCACTGATATTGCCACATCCTAACCAAACCTTGTTTTTTAAATTATTTTTTAAAAGATAATTAGATTATATAAATGTTACACAAAAAATTGTAAGGATTCCCATGTGGCCCATCTCCCACTCCTCCCACAACCTCCCACATAAACATCTTTCATTAGAGTGGCACATCACCTGCAATAGATATACACATCTTGGGGCTTACAGTTACAAGACCATAAAAAGTCCAACTCAAGTTTACTTCCTTACAAAATTCTGTTGCCATGTGTTGAAGCAAGATGGTGGGCAACATCAGCAGGGATTAAGCCTTACATTTCCCTCTTAAGGCTCCGTGCTTCCAGCTTCTACCAATCTCAGGTTTAGGCTGGCAAAGGGCTCCTCTCTCTTCCTGGGTCTTGATTCATTCCAGGCTCAGATGCTCTGTTCTATTCACAAGTTCAGTTGTAAACTATCAGGCAAATGGCTCATCTCTCTTCATGGGGCCTCTGCTGTGTCTATGGATCTGAGTCTCTTCCTCTGTGGATCTTCCCTGTGTATCTACTTCTGTAACTGTGGAGGTCTTTTCTACAGTGAGTATCCATTTATATAGTCCACCAAAGGAATGTAGACTCAACCCTGTATGGCCCAATGATGTGCTCAAATCAAAGCCCTAATCTTGATTTAATGAAGCAAAACTGAAACCTTTGGATTTAATTCAATCAAGGACATCCTGCCCAGAGGAGCAGAATACTTTTCAAACATAATCCTTATCATTTTATGGAATTCATAATTAATATCAAACTACTACACTGGTGATGACATGTAATTTTAAATTTTGCTATCTGAACACTTGAAATCTCAAAATGTGAACTTATGTTCAATAGTAGCAATTAGTCCCTTTTTCAGTTTGCATGCTTCCTTTCTCTCAATTATATTTCCTATGTTCTTCAATTAAAATTAATTTCATTGCACAAGTAAATAGTTTGTAAGACTTTTTTTATTTATTTATTTTTATTGTGGGTAAAAATCAAAATTCTCACAATACATACAAACATTTGCAAAAGGAGCCAGTGGCCACTTGACACTTTTGGGGGAGGGAGGGGATGAGCAGTTGAAATACAGGGGCTTCTTTGGGAGTTGGAGGTTGTCCTGAGTACCGTTGTGGCAACGGATGTAGGCCATTTTAAGTCAGCACACACCACTCAGAACTGAGTGGGAGAGAGTTTGTAAGACTTTTAAAGCAGTTTTTGAATAAAACAAATATATTTAATACAAACATGTTAGCTTACCTGTATTATCTGCAAAATTTTTTACATTATGCATATCTATGCTATTTTTGTATAAAAAATATTTATTTAACCCCAAAATATTATGGGATTCCATTTAATTTTTTAAACTGAATTTTCATTTGAATGGATGGTATGTGAGTCAGAAGTCATACTTTTATTCAGATTTTGTAGTGAAAGGGAAAAGAGCTATAAAATGGCCTTCCTGTCCAAGAAAACTCAAGAAGTCAGAATTAGTTTCATTTATCATCAATGGTCTAGCAAGAAATTTTAATGAGAACATGCACATAATTATTCTGAATTATAAACCTATTTTATAGAAGGAATATCAACTACAACCTAAAACTCATCTATTATCATTCCCTAAATCATCCACAACCTCTTTGATAACCGTTTTTCTCTACCTCATCTTCCTTATTCAGTTTTTTTTTTAATAAATATTTTTAATTTTTAAAAGATACCATGTCCTGTGTCCATCACTATAAGGTAATGAAAAACATTTCCACTGACCACTATATACAGAAATCGGTCCTCCCAAAGATGGAATCCAACTCCTTCCTCCACATTATGTGGTCTCCACCCACAGATACAACACATTATGACAAGATGAACACTCACACATTCCCTAGAAACCTGCTCCAGATGTGCCCTGACCTGAACGCCCTCCCAACCTACACCCTAAATGAGTGACACTTCCTTGTCATATTGCCATAAGTGCATTCCCACCTGTGCACTTTCAACCTCATACCGACAAATCCCAAGTGTTCACCAGGTCCCTCTTCCATCTCTCCCCCCAGTATCCTAGGTATTCTTACCCACCCTTCCCAATCTACTCACCTGTCAGCCCTGTACTACCAAATGCAATATTATCCGTACCCACCGGTCCTATCCCTTCAATATGCAACTACACTCTATCACATTACCATAGACTATGTCTGTATGAATGATGGTTCACAACTTTCTCTTCTCTTTCTCTTTCTTGTAAACCTATCTTACAGACAATGGTTCTTAGAGACTGCTCAATTACCTTACTTTATTTATTTATTTTTTAATTTATTTTTATTGTGGGTAAAAATAAAAATTCTCACAATACATACAAACATTTGCAAAATGATATATAAATATATATGTATAGATGTGTATTTGCTTTCAAAAATGTTATATATATATACATATATTTTAAGAGGTGCTTAGATTACCCAAAATATTACACGGAACCCACTGGGATTCCCATGTTGCCCACCTCCCACACCTCCCACCACATCCCCCACAAACATCTCCCACAAGTGTGGCCCACCACCCTCAATGAACTTACACATCCTGGAGCCTTGCCATCAACCATAGACCACAGTTCACACTGTAGACCACACTCTCTCCCACTCAGTTCTGAGTGGTGTGTGCTGATTTAGAATGGCCTACATCCGTTGCCACAACAGTACTCAGGACAACCTCCAACTCCCAAAGAAGCCCCTGTATTTCAACTGCTCATCCCCTCCCTACCCCAAAAGTGTCAATGCAAGAAATTATAACAATGAGGTGGAGCCAGTGGCCAATTACCTTACTTTATATCAGTGATGTCATGTACTGTTCTTCCTTCAATGCCTGGCTTGCTTCACTCAACATAAGGTCTTCAAGATTCATCCATGTTATTCCATGTGTTAGCACTTTATTCCTTCTTACAGCTGAGTAATATTCTATTGCATGTATGTACCACATTTTGTTACATTACTGAACTTCTTTATAAGTTCTAGAACATTTGTTGTAGGTTTCTCAGGGCTTTCTACATAGAAGATCACTTTGTCTCCAAATAATGAAACTTTTATTTCTTCTTTTCCAATTTGGTAGCCTTTTATATCTTTTTCTTGCCTCAGTGCCTGAGCAAATAATTCTAAGACAATGTTAAATAATAGGGTTTATAGTGGGCATCCTACTCTTGTTCCCAATGTCAGAGGGAAAGCTTTTAGGATTTCACCATTGAAGATGATGTTAGCTTTGGGTTTTTCATATATACCCTTTATCATGTTCAGAAAGTTTCATTCTATTCCTAGCTTTTGCAGTGTTTTTATCAGGAAAGTGTGCTGTATTTTGTCAAATGCTTTTCCTGCATCTATAGAGATGATCATGTGATATTTTTCTTTCAATCTGTTTATGTGGTGTATTACATTGATTGATTTTCTTATGTTGAATTATCCTTGCATACCCAGGATGAAACCCACTTGGTACTGGTGTATAATTCTTTTGATATGTTGTTGAATGTGATTATCAAGTATTTTGTTGAGGATTTTAGCATCTAAGTTCATTAGAGAAATTGGTCTGTAATTTTCCTTTCTTGTATCTTTGTTTGGCTTTGGTATTAGGGTAATGTTGGCATCAAAGAATGAGTAAGGTGATGTTCCTGCTAATTCTATATTTCAGAAGCGCTTAAGCAGGATTGGTATTAGTACTTTCCAGAATGTTTGGTAGAATTCAGCTGTGAAGCCATCTGTTCCTGTGCTCGTTTTATTTGGGAGGTTTTTGATGAGTGAGTCTATCTCTTTACTTGTAATTGGACTGTTGAGTTCATTAATTTCTTCTTTCTTCAAAGTAGGCTGCTTCTGAGTGTCTAGGAATTTGTCCATTTCCTCTAAATTATCATTCTTGTTGACATATAATTTTTCAAAGTATCCTTTCATGATACTCTTTATTTCTGTGCGGTCAGGAGTGATATTCCCTTCCTCATTTCTTATGTTGTGTATTTGCAGCTTTTCTCTCTTTTTCTTTATTAGTCTGGCTAAGGTTTTGTCAATTTCATTGATCTTCCTGAAGAACCAGATTTTGGTTTTCTTTATTTTTTCTAGTGCTTTCTTATTCTCTATTTCATTTAGTTCTGCTCTAATCTTTATCATTTCCTTCTTTCTACTTCCTTTGTGGTTAGTTCATTGTTGTTTTTCCAGTTCCTCCAGCTGTGAAGTTAGGTCTTCAATTTAGCTCTTTTTATTTTTATATATGTATTTATGGCTCTCAGTAAATCATTTCCTGCATCCCATAGATTTTGATATGTTGTGTTGTAATTTTCTTTCCCTTCAAGGTAGATACTGATTTCTTTTGAGATTTCCTCCTTGACCCACTGTTTTTCTAAGAGTGTGTTTCTTAACTTCCATATCTTTGTGCCTAATCTGGTTCTCTGGCCCTTACTGATATGCAATTTCATTCCATTGTTGTTAGAGAAATTACTTTGTATAATCTAAATCTTGCTGAATTCATTGAGAGTTGTTCTGTGGACTTGCATGTGGTTTATCTTGGAGTTTGATCCATATGCATTTGAGAAAAATGTATATCTCACTGTATTTGGGTCTAGTGTTCTATTCATGTCTATTAGATCCAGGTCCTCTAATGTATTATTCAGAGTCTTTGTTTCTTTACTGATTCTCTGTCTAAATGTTCTAATGGTGATAATGGTGTATTAAAGTCCCCCAGTAAAAATGTAGAGCCATTTATTTCTCCACATAATTTTTCCAGTGTTTATCTCATGTATTTTGAGGCACCCTGACTAGGAGCATAAATGTTTATGATTGTTCTCTCTTCCTGAAAGATTGCCCCATTTACTAATATATAGTGCCCTTCTTTGTCTCTTACAATAGTTTTTCATTTAAAATCTATTTAGTCCCATATTAGGATTGCTAATCCTGCCCTGATTTGGTTATTGTTTGCTTATAAAATTGTTTTCCAGCCATTCACTTTCGGCCTTCTTGAATCCCTGGGTCTAAGATGGGTTTCTTGTAGACAGCATATAGATGGATCATATTTCTTTATCCATTCTGCAAATGTGTATCTTTTGACTGGTTTGACTAGTGTGTTTAATTCATTAACATTCAGTGTTATTACTCTCAACACATTTCTTACATCAGCCATATTTTCTTTTGGGTTTGTGTATGTCATATGTTGTTTTTATTTCTCTTTTTGTCTTTTTGGTTATTCTTACACTCTCCTCCAACTCACACACTCCTGTTTTTTCCTTTCAACCTGTAGAACCTCATTTAGTATTTCTTGAAGTGCAGGTTTCCTATTGGCATACTTTCTTAATTTCTGTTTATCCATGAATATTTTGAACTCTCCAACATTTTTGAATGCCAGATTTGCCGGATAGAGAATTCGTGACTGAAAGTTTTTTTCTTTTAGTACTTTGACTATGTCATGCCACTGCCTCTTGCTTCCATGGTTTCAGATGAGAAATCAGCACTTAATCTTATTGTGCTTCCCTTTTATGTGATGATTCTCTTTTCTCTTGCTGCCTTGAGAATTTTCTCTTTGTTTTGAGCATTGAACATTTTGATAATTATATGTCTTGGAGTAAGCCTGTGGGAATTTATATTGTTTGGGGTTCACTGTGCTTCCTGGACATGTACATCCACCTTCCTAAATAGGGGTTGGAAGTTTTCAGCCAATATTTCCTTCAACACTTCTTCTGATTTAAATGGCCAGAATGATGAGGAGAGAGAGAAAGAGTAAAAAGAGGGATGAAAAGAGAAAGTTAATGCATATGTTTGTGCATTTTGTGTTGTCGGTTAAATCCCTAAGTCCCTGTTGGATTTTTCCTAGATTTTTATCTATCTGTTCTACTATCTGTTTGATTTCAGATGTACTGTCTTCCACATCACTAATTCTTTCTTCTGCCTGTTCAAATCTGCTGTTATGTGAATCCAGAGTCTTTTTGATTTCTTGGATTGTGCCATTCATCATCATCAGATCCATTATCTTTTTATGGATGTTTACAATTTCTTCAGTATGTTCTCCCAGTGTCTTTTTAATATCCTTAATCTCTTCCTTCACTTCAATAAGTTGGCCCATTATATTTGTTTGGACAGCTTTGATTAGTTGTTCAATGTTCTCATATCTTCCTGGTTTTTACTTTATTCATTGGACTGGTTCTTGTTTCTCAGTATGGTTTGTAATTTTTTTTGCCCTCTGGTCATCATTTTCTCTTGATGGGTTTCTTCAGTTGATTAGCTTCTCTTTCTTCTCTAGAGTTTTATTTAGCTGGTGGTTCTGTGTGTGTTAATTTTCCTCTTTGACACTTTATTCTTCTTGTTCTATTTCCCTACTTTTTTCTATGTTCACTTGAAGGAAAAAGATTTGGGCCTGAGGAATGGAAAAAGGTAAGAAAGGAAAAAGGACAACAGTAATATTGATAAAAGTAAGAAGAGGTGCTGTATAAGACTTAGTAAAATGAATAACTCATGTAGTCAGTGTAGAGTTATATGAAAAAAAGTGGAGTACCTTCAATGAAATGGGAAACCAAATAGAGGAAACTATATAGAATGATTTAAATGGCCAGAATGATGAGGAGAGAGAGAAAGAGTAAAAAGAGGGATGAAAAGAGAAAGTTAATAATAATAATAATAAAAGAAAACAGATAAGATGGACAAGATAGAAGTTGACACCCATGAAGTTGCAGACTAATGAAAAAAGGTGGAATGTAAGAACCACATCAGTAAGCAGAAGGTAGAAAGTTGAAGGTAGGGAAAGAGATAGCATTGGTAGACAAAATCAATACACAGAGAGAATGGGAAATCAAGGAAGAACCACAGCAAAGTAAAAACAAGCTAGCAGCACCTAATTTTTAAAAAAGGGAAAAAGGGGAGTGGGGAATATAGAGGAAAGAAAAGCAAGAAACAAACAGACAAAGAAAACCAAATAAACACACAAGCAAGCAATCAAACAAAGCTAAGGAATAACAGCATTCCTTCTTGGGCCCTGTGGAGCCTCTCAGCCTGCTTGTGTTCACCAATCAATTACTCTGCAGACTTCTATCTGCAGGTTTTGAGGCAGATTTTAGCAATCAAACTAAGTTTAATTTTTTAATATAACCTTTTTTTAATTTGGAGAAACAAGGGACCCAATAGAAGGCCTCTTCTAGACCACCCCTTCCACCAAGGGGACCCTAAAAAGGCTTGTGGAAACTTATCAAACACTTCCCAATGCCTGGCCTCCCCAGGGGACCTGAAAATCTGATACTCATCAGCGTTGAAATATAATATTGGCTGACTTTGCCCCCTCCTGAGCCAAGCCTCTCTGTCCCAGGGCAGTTAGGTAAACCAGGCTTTCTTAGCAAATTTGCCTCTCCCCTCAGCCTGGTGCCACTTCTAGCCAGCTGTTTGCTCCCCAAAACTGCAAGGGTGTCCATGCAGCCAAATCCACAGAAAGGAAACCCTTCTCCCTCCTCTGCCAGAACCCTCCCACTCTCAAAGAATGCTCCCTCTCATCGGGTTGCTGGTGGGTGTTGGAACTTGTCCTAGCCCTTTGCCCTGAGGGTGGAGTTTAGCAGTCTGCCTCCTTGATTTCAGTTCTGGAAAAACTCATGATTTTATCTTGAGCAATCCACCTCGCTATCCAGCTTCCTCCAAATGGATGTCCCTAAGGTTCTTCCTCCTTGTGTTCCCAGATCAGACCACTAGGGCAGGATCCTGCCCCCAATCAGCTGTCCTCTGTGATAGAGATGGTGAATGCCATCTTCTGTCCTCTTATTCAGTCTTTTCTTTGTGATGTGTGAATATGTGTACAACATGAGTGCATTGGGGTGTGATCTTCAATCTTTATTATTCATTTTTCTTATTTCTTCATCTGGAGAATAAGTTTCTTACAGTATTTTATATAACTTCCTCTGCAATGAATGCTGTATTTATTTTATAATAATTGATTTACAACTCCTTGGAAAATTATAACTGAGTTCAAACTGATTGCTTTCTGGAATAATTCTCAATGTGTAAGAAGCAACTTTATTACAAAACACAGCTTCCTTCCCTTAATATAATAAAAAATGCATTAATTATGTGTATGTGTGTTGTGTGTATAAAGGAATTATAACCTTTTTATTCATCATTGCAGAAAAAACACCTTGCCTCATTGTTTTCATGATATGGTAGATTACTTATATATTATGTGTTAACTAATTTGAAAGACATAGAATCATTGCAGGGAATAGGTGGACCTATAAACATGTGCAAAGGACCTTAAGGGTAGACAATGGACAAGAGCTCAGTTTCCAAAACAGTAGAAACAAATAGGACAGAAGTAACCATCAATGTAAAACTTGGGCATCATGAGTATTTTCTGTGACTGAGAAAAATAAAGCCAAATAATAATTTCATTTATGATCTACAATATTTCAGACTAAAAACTAAAGTATTAAATATATATAGACTTTCTGTAATCGTTATCTTATACAATTCTCCCAATGAAAATTTGATTGTAGAGACTGTTAAAGATGCTGTAGCTGAACCTCAAGGATGGTAAGAAAATAGTAGATGGTAGGTGACACTCCTAAATTATGATTTCAAATTTCTAAGACTACCAATTCCATGCTTTTCTTTCAGTACAATATTCTACAAAATTATAACCATGTCTAAATCACTTAGATAATTCAATCTAGAACCTAATACATGGAAGATGATCAAAATAGTTTATTGAATGTATCTCCACATCTTTCTAGAATAGCTTGTATCATGCACCCCACCTTTGATGAAATATAACCATTGCCCTCAGAATTGCTATCCCCTTTTTTATGCTTGCTCTTTTTGTAAGCTTTTCTCTTATTCTTTGATCCCCTTTCTACATTGTTCCATCTGTCCAGGAAGAGTATTGCATTTGAAAATTGAACTAAAAGTAGATGTAAAAAAACAATGAGCAAGATCAAGCAACATCAGACCTCATAATCAATAACCTAGTCAAGAGTTTTTACTGCCTCAATATTTATCTATTAAAGGGAACAACAATTGTGTGAATATTAAGTGACATCCTTCATGTAAAGCTATGTGTAAAATAAAAATTATAATTATTGTAAATTATCCAAATTGTGTTCAACTTCTAAAAACAATCAGGTCAAAAAAGCCAAAAAAGTCTTCTCAAAACTTGGAGTTGGATTTACTGAGTTTTGGAAACAATTATAAGCTACTATTTATACAATTTGGGAACAATATCACTAGATTATTCAGCTACATGTTGAAACCTTTATTCATTCACATATTTCATGTTTATTTTTATGGTCACTCCAGTGAATTAATGGTTTTCTCTGATGTAGGGATCGTGTTATCAACCATCAAATCTATCATGACAATGTATATATTGCTTATATTCAAAGCAAATTTATAAAATCAAACTTAAGAAAGGAAATAAAAATCAGAAATTGGCAAACACAATTGAGAATTCTTTTTTAAATTTTCTAGAGGAGAATTCTCTAATCACCAAAATGAAAACAGGTCAATAAATCCCTAATATTTTCAGATTCTTTTATCATTGGACTTAAGTCTTATCATACAAGAACTTTCTTTATATCAGTAATATATATATAAATAATATATATACACACACACTCTCTCTCTCTCAGTTCAGTAACACACAACAGTATCATAGTCATTATTTAGATATAATTTGATTTTAATGAGATACCCCAGAATTTATACATGTAAAACACTTAAATCTGTTGTTAATGCATATAACCACTGGATAAATGTTAGCACTTATGATAATGATGACAATGGTACTAGCCTTTGATATATTGGGCCATTATATTACAAAGTACTTGACATTTTATTTTCATTTGATTTTACAATCAGGAAATTCAGAAAACTACAAAGGCTATATGAAACAATATTTGAAATTTTTTTAAAAACCAAGAATTTTTTTTTCATTTTCTGGAATTGAATGTTTTTGTCTGATGCTTAAAACAGTACAGATACATGCAAAATAAATTTGGTATTGGACAGAAATAGTTCAAGCTTATCCATTTGTAATAAGGGAAATTTCCTACTTGCCTTTATTGATTGAGGTAAAAACCAGAGATAAAATTAGGAAAAAAAATTATTGTTTTATAAAGTCTGTATTGTAACAGATGTTAACTTCTAAAATATATTCTACTGTAAGAACAAATAGGACTCTTTAAGCAAGAAAGATTCTCTGCCTTAGGGATCATCTCCATTCCAATGTTCATTTCTAATTGTCCTAAGCCATTCTTCCTGCCACTCAAGGGGTTTGGAACAATCAAAAACATGTTTGACCATATTACTCCTAATGTATTTTCTCAGTCTTTCTATAACTATTGCTGTTAATTTCAAACGTGTTTCATGTGACTCTTGGCAATAGAGATTGTCACATATTAAATAATATATTTATGATATATTATGATATACTTCATAAAGCCTGGCAAATTAGAGCTATGTTTTAGCAGAGTATGATCAGTGGAAGACTTAAAAGCCACATGTTCAAATCTCTACCCTTTAGTATATGGCCAATTGAATTTCTATGTGTCAAATATTTGTAAAAATAAAGAAATGATGGCACTTCATTCTCAGATGGTCCTAATTTTAAAAGACATTGAGAAAGTAAATATGCCCATTTTAAACCTTAGGGATATATTTGTCTAATATTAGGGTAGCAGACTCACAAAATTTATAGTCAAGGATAAACAATTACAAAAATTATAGCAAATTTTAAATTTGCATGTAAAATATTAGGATATGCTGATTTCATTAATTGATTCATTTAATACACTTATGATGCTAAATAGTTCCTTTTTCAAACAATGTGGGAACTAATAGGCTACCATATGTGTTTCTTGTAAATGCATAAAGATTATTGGCAAATTATGGAAGTTCTCACTTCCACACTAATTTTATCAATATATTTCCTCTGTTTAGATCTTATTGATAATAAAATCCAAATGTGGTAACCTATGGTAGGATTTTATATGAAGGATTTTCCTGAGTCAATGTGTGTATAATTGTTCAAGATTGAGTCAGTTGGGAATTCTTCCCTAAGAATTTGAATCTTAAAAAAATGTGTGTTAATAAAAACAAATAAGGTTGTTGAAATTCACTTAGTCTATTAGACCTTCTATGCAGAAACTAACAACTTCCTGTTGTCATTCCTTAGTCTGGTTCTTCAGCTTCATCTTTGTTTCAATGGAATGCCCATATCATTTTTTCATTTCTGTTTGAGATTATTTTTATTGTTGAAATCAGAGGGATGAAGGAGAAACATAAACCATGGGATTTGTCTACTAAGAAATAATAAACTAAGCTGCAAGGCAATAAAGGCAATTTTGGGGAGTCTTAGAATTGCAATTCAGGGAGCACATACTCCAGTAGAAACACACATTGTTTCCCAACTTGGCATTTCTAGGCAAGGGTTTTTAAAGGAAAATATTACACAAGTTGTTTCTGTTGGTGGATATTTGGGGTAATCCAGTCATCCTTCAGGTTAGATAGCTGAGTTGTTTATCTAGTCATTTGTTTATGGTGTCGTGATGTCCTTAGGGTTTTCTGAAACATTGGTGCTTTGCATATTGTGACAGTGTGTGATAGGTGGCTGAGACCTACATAAGAATGGACCATTTGAAATCTCTATAGACACTCTTATTTTGTTTTTATATTTCCTCATATTTCATACAAATTTAAGAAGTCATTTAAACATTTTAAGTCCTTAGATGTATTGCATGTATTACGATTATTTTTCCACAAATACTTAGCTTGTTACCTAAAACATATGAAATAAATGCTAAATAAGGAAGATCTATTGTGAGAATAATTTATTTTTTGTGATTATTGAGAAATATAAGTATGGAGAACATCAGGAATTTATTAATACATAGGATTTAAACTAATCTGTTCTCTAAAAGATGTAAAAATAATGCCTCAGGTTAGGTAGAAGTTTTTCTTCCATGAAAAATTCTGTAGAAAGAAGTCTAAATTTGTAGGAATGGATGTCATCCTCAATATGATTCTGTCACTCACTTATTCTTTTGGAGTTGTACAAATTGGAAACAACATGCAGAATTTCAAGTCTTGCTCCATAATCTAAATTTAGTCACAAAACTATACCATGCTGGAATAGAGTCTAGAGAATATAAATTTTATCTGCACTGCCATAAGACTAGCTAAGACTTTATCTAGCATTAAATAAGATAATAATGAATATCAGTGGAAACTAAGGGTTTTCTAACATTAGTGCCTCTCTGGCCATCAACTATGCATTGTACAATTCTTTTCCTGCACAGAACATGCCTGAATACCTAAATGCTACAACTTCAAGGATTTACTGCATCCAGTTTAGAATCAAGTATCAACATTAGTTTACTTGTGTTTCCTCTTATTATAGAGATTATAAAACAATCGAATTGTTTTCATAGCCTGCTACCTCCACCATATACATGGACATGCAATCACAAAAGACAATAAAGGAAAATATTTAGAGTTTATAGGAAATAGAAATAAATTCATGTGTGTGTAAAGATGAAAGTATAGATACATATCTGGAAAAATTTATAATAAATGGTTATCTACACCATGAACATAAATTCAAAGCTATCATCATGTAGTGATCCTATTAGTTTTGAAAAAATTTGATTTCTTTTATTTTGTGATTTTTAAAAATTGTAGCCAATAAAATGCCAGTTCATTTTTTCAGCACCATTTCATTTTGTTTTTAATATTCATTTTAATAATGTCTACTGATGGTGAGCAATTTATCATGTGATTATTTGCCTTTTGTACAGCATGTTTCATAGTACTCATTTAAGACTTTTGTCCATTTGTTAATTAGGTTGTTTCTTGTCCTCTTGCTGAATTTTGGAAGCTTTTTAATAAATTTTTTTACATTTATCTGTTGGATGTGTGATGTGAAAATATTTCAGCTAGTCTGTAGCTTGAATCTGCATTCTCTTAACAATGTCTTTTTCAGAGAAAAATATTTTCCTTTTGATAAATCCAGCTTATTAATATCTTTTTTTTTTTGTGGATTGTGTTTTAATAGCATATCTAAGAACTCATTGTTTAACCTCAGTTTACAAAGATTTCTCTTATGTTTTCTTGTAAAAGTTATAGTTTCACTTATATATTTAGATCTATGATCCACTTTGAATTAAATTTTTTTATAAAGCATGAATTTTAGTTTTAGGTTGAATTTTTCCATATAGATGTCCAATTGTTTAGCACTATAGATTAAAGATACAATACTTTAATCTTAGTTTCCTGGTTGCCACAACACACAAAGGATTAGCTTAAACAAAGGGAATTGGCTAATGGTTTTGAGGCCTGGAGAAGTTCTAAATCAAGGTATCAGGAAATGCTTTCTCACCAAATTGGTAACATTGTGGCTCTGGATGCTGGCAATCCTTGGGTTCCTTGGCTTGTGTCTCTGTCTTGTATCATGTGTTGTTGTCTTCTCTTTTCTTTTCTGGGTTCCATTGACTTCTGGCCTCTGGTTTATACCCAGGCTTTTCCCTTATAAAGCTTACATAATAGGAAAAATCCATCCTGGTTCAGTTGGCCACACATTAACTAAAAATAATAACTTCAAAAGTTGCTAATTATAAATGAGTTTACCTCTTGGGAATATGAGTAAAATTAAGAATATGGCTTTTTTCTGGGGTACAGAATTCAATGTACCACAATTTTGACACTGAAAAATTTTTGCACATTTGTCAAAAATCAATTGCAAAGACTTCTGGAATGGCTGGATGAGCAGTTCAGAAATGATGAAACTGGACAAAATTGTCAACTATAATGCAAAAAATCTGGAAATTGATCAAAATATTGTGAAATGTTTACCAATTAAAATAAAGTTCATTAATAAGAACAGCCAGGTTCAGTGGCATTTTACCCTAACTACATTCCCATACCTTACTCAGCTCCATGAAGAAGAAGACCTATCTCAGAAGTAGCCATGAATACTGATATTTCTCCTATCACTGTTGGAGGAGGTACACTTTATTTTTAGCAGAGTATGGGGTATTCCATGGCTAAGGACATTATGAAAAATATTAGGAGTCTCACTGGTAAATAATTGGGAAAGACACATATTAATCTAGTCTAAAATCTCTGTGAGGTTTAGAAGAGACCAGAGAGAAATTTAATGGGCAGTTCTGTTCTGGGCAATAAGAAAGTTAAATAATGCATTGATAAGTTCCCTCTCACCCTTAGTGTCTTTGACATTCTACACATTGACAAGGCTACATATACATTCAGGAGGTACTAAGAAGAGTGTCAGCAAGTCACTTGTCCTTGTTTGAATGCAAGTTTGAATGTGGAAAATAAAATTTAGGAGAGTTAACATTGACTACCTTCCTCAAATCATATATAAATTAATCACAAAGAGTAGAAGTCTTACTGGCTTCAAGGTGTTTAAGCACATCTGGCAAATCACTGGCTGTCAGTATGCTATGCTGATCCAAGGATAATCTTTAGTAAGTAAGACTTAAAAAAAAAACTTGACAGGGACTTACATGATTTCACATAGTAAAGAAATCAGAACTACAGAGTTAATCTCTGCAAGTCCCATAAAAAGCATACAAATAGCAAAAACAACCAAACATAGAGGGAAATGAAATCCAGAGTTTTCACTATTTCCAAAAGAAATATTCATTTCTAACCACAACTGTTGAGGCATGTAACTAACCAGGAAATTGTGACACATATATAGATAAACACCAATAGCAAAACAAAGCAGAATGCATAGAAAATGTGTCTGAAGGAAGCAGTTATTGGACTTAGAAGATAAAGTCTTCTTTACAGCCACTATTTTAAATACTCCCAAAGAAATAAAGGAAAATGTTTAAAGAATGTTAAGAAATAATGATTAAAATGACTCATAAAACAAAGAAAAGCCATAAATATATAAGAATTATTTTAAAAGAGGAAAATGGAAATCCCTGATTTTAAAAAATACCATAAGAAATGAAAATTTCACTAAAGGTGCTCAAAAGCTGATTAGAGCTATCAGAAAAAAGAGCTAGTAAACTTGAAGCCAGATCTGTTAAGATGATATGATCTTAAGAATACAAAGAGAGGCAGGCAAGATGGAGTTAGTGTAGGAGGGCGCACACTGCAAGCTCCCAGAGCAAGGTGGATTGTGGACGGGGTCCTGCCTGGGGGTCTGTGCTGTGCACACGTGGAGTGAGAAGCTTGGGACATCTATCTGTGCGGATCGGTGGCGTGGACCGAACGGTGGAGATTCGTGAGTTTTGAGGCTGCCGGTGGAGGTTGGCACAGGCGGCTGAGCCCGGCGGTTAGGGAAAAAAAATAAAACGGCCATTTAGAGCCGCGGGCGGGGTGAAAAAGTTTTATTTTCTGAGGATCTGGCTGCCTGGCGCCCATTAGACCTTGCGTGAACAGAGCAAACGAGCTAATCAGCACCCGGTGAACCGGAGAGGGGATTTTGGTCGGGGAAAGGAGCTGATTTCTCTAGCCACCCATGGATAAGACCCGGGCCGCTGCGGAGCCAGGAGGAAGGGACACTTCCAAAAAAGGGAGGGTTCGGTTGGAAGACAGGGAAGGGTATTTTATATTTTTAGACATTGATCTGGCTGCCTGCACCGCCCCATAGCTTTGGGGAGCAGATAAGCCGACCTGAAGCAGCATCAGGCTGAGAGCAGACGCGAATCTGCACTCAAACTGATTTACTGAGCAGCCCGGTGACGCTGGAGCTCGGCGCCAGAAGGGGCGGAATCCGCCACCTTTAGTACACCTCACTGACTAACATCAGAGTTTCAGCTAACCTGGGGAGTCCGGAAAGTGGGACGTGCTTGATTAATTTCCACAGGCCCAGATAGGGTCCCTTCCGAAAGGGGGTTGGTCTAGAGGAGGAATTATTTTGGGTCCTGCATTTGGCTAAAAAAAAAAAAAAGTGAGGTCACCTCAACAAATGAAAAATAAATTCTTTTTAATTTAGTTTAATAGCTGAAAGCTGCTTCAGGACC
The DNA here is from genome assembly GCA_026826555.1 of Tolypeutes matacus. Taxonomy (NCBI): domain Eukaryota; kingdom Metazoa; phylum Chordata; class Mammalia; order Cingulata; family Chlamyphoridae; genus Tolypeutes; species Tolypeutes matacus. The sequence continues at coordinate 864,561 of JAKSZT010031697.1, forward strand.
TGCATATAGAACCCTGTGGGGAAATTCATTGATAAACACAAGTAGGCAGGAAGGACCCACGTGGACCCTAGGGGAATCATAGACCTCCCTTAGCTCTGTTTGACTGCTGGCCTGTGTGGATCTTTGGTTTCTCTCTGTTACTTTCTGGTCTATTGCTATTATTCCCGTTTTCCTCCCCCCTTCCTTTTTCCTTCTATTTTTTTTTTTTTTAAATAGGTGCTGCCAGCTGGTCGCTTCTTCGCTGGGCTTCTTATTCAGTAATTTCCCACTTGCTGTATATATTGATTCTGTATTACAAACTACCGCTTATCCTTCCTGCATCTTTCTGCCTTCTGTTTTCTATTGTGGCTCTTAGAGACAACATTTTTTCATAGGCCCACAACTTAAGGGTGTCAATTTATATCCCATCTATTTTGTTTTCTTCTTCTTTTTTCTTTTTTTTTTATTAGTATTAACTTTTTCTTTTCAGACCTTTCTCTACTATTTCTCTCCCTCCTCATAATTCTAGCCTTCTAAATCACTATATATATATATTCCTCCATTTGTTTTCCCAGTCCATTGTAGGAACTCCATATTTTTTCCTAGTACTCTACACTGCCTACACAAGTTAAATATTCATCTCATTAAGTCTCATTTTGCCCCTCTTCTAACTTTTACCAATATTTCTATTATCCTTCTGCTTTCCTTACATCTTTTGATTCCTCTGGCCCTAACCTTTTGCCTTCAAGGAACATAGAAAGAAGCAAGGAAATAAAATAAGAAGAAAAACTGCCAAAGAGAAAACTTAACTCACACACAGAACCAACAGCTAAATAAAATACTAGAGCATAGAGAAAAGCTAATCAACTGAACAAACCCATCAAGATAATATGATGACCAGAGGGCAACAGAAAAGTACAAATGACTCTGAGAAACTGGAAAACATGGACCAATCCAGGGCACAAAATAAAAACCAGGAAACAATGCAGTACATCAAACAACTAATCAAAGCTATCCAAACAAATATCATGGACCAACTTAAAGAACTGAAGGAAGAGATTAAGGATATAAAGAAGACACTGGGAGAACATACTGAAGAAATAGCTAACACAGCTAAAAAGGTAATGGATATGATGGTGAACAAAGACACAAGTCAAGAAATGAAAAAGACGCTGGACTCACATGGCAGCAGAATTGAACAGGCAGAGGAAAGAATTAGTGATATGGAAGACAATACAGTTGAAATCAAAGAGATTGTAGAAAAGATAGACAAAAATATAGAAAAAAACCAGTATGGTCTCAGGGAATTAACCAATAATGCAAGACGCACAAACATATGCATTATGGGCATCCCAGAAGGAGAAGAGAAGGGAAAGGGAACAGAAAGTGTGTTGAAGGAAATAAAGGCTGAAAACTTCCCAACTCTATTGAGGGAGATGGAGATACAGATCCAGGAAGCAAAGCGCACCCAAATAGTATAAATCCCAACAGGCCAACTCCAAGACATATACTTGTCAAAATGTCCAATGCTCAAGACAAAGAAAAAATACTCAAGGCAGCAAGAGAAAAGCGAACCATCACATACAAGGGAAGCACAATAAGATTAAGTGCTGATTTCTCAGCTGAAACCATGGAGGCAATAAGACAGTGGTATGACATAGTCAAAACACTAAAAGAAAAAAAACTTCCAGCCATGAAATCTCTATCCAGCAAAATTGGCATTCAAAAATGTTGGAGAGATCAAAATATTCACAGATAAAACAGAAATTAAGAGAGTATGTCAAGAAGAAACCAGCACTTCAAGAAATACTAAAGGAACCTCTACAAGTTGAAAGGAAAAAACAAGGGAGAGAGAGTTGGAAGAGAGTTTAAAAACAACTGAAAAGACAAAAAGAGAAACAAAACAACATATGACATACATTAACCCAAAGAAAAAATGACAGAAGTAAGAAATTCGTTACGAGTAATAACACTGAATGTTAATGGATTAAATTCACCAATCAAAAGACACAGATGGGCAGAATGGATAAGAAAATATGATCCATCTATATGCTGTCTACAAGAAACCCACCTTCGGCCCAGGGATTCAAGCAGGCTGAAAGTGAATTGCTGGAAAACCATTTTACAAGCTAACAATAGACAAAAAAAGGGCAGGAGTAGCTATTCTAATATCAGACAAAATAAACTTTAAATGCAAAACTATTGTAAGAGACAAAGATGGACACTACATATTAGTAAAAGGAGTAATCTCTCAAGAAGAGAGAACAATCATCAACATTTACGCACCTAATCGAGGTGCCTCAAAATATGTGCATCAAACTCTGGAAAAACTAAGAGGAGAAATAAATCCCTCTACAATTATAGCAGGGGACTTCAGCACACCACTATCATCATTAGACAGAACATCTAAGCAGAGAATCAATAAAGAAACGAAGCCACTCAACAATACATTAGAAGATTTGGACTTAATAGACATATACAGAACACTACACCCAAATACAGCGGGATTTACATTCTTCTCCAGTGCACATGGAACATACTCCAAAATAGACCACATGCAAGGCCACAAAACAACACTTAATGAATTCAGAAAGATTGAGATTATACAAAGTAATTTCTCTGACCACAATGGAATAAAGTTGGAAATCAATAAGGGCCACAGAACAAACAGCTTAGGCACAAGGATATGGAAGTTAAACAACACACTTTTAGACAAACAGTGGGTCAAAGAGGAAATTTCAAAAGAAATCAGGAACTACCTTGAAACTAATGAAAACAACAACACAACATATCAAAACCTATGGGATGCAGCCAAAGCAGTCCTGAGAGGGAAGTTCATAGCCATAAATTCATACATTAAAAAAGAAGAAAGAGCTAAAATTGAAGACCTAACTGCACACTTGGAGGAATTGGAAAAACAACAACAAACTAAACCTAAAGGAAGTAGAAAACAGGAAATAACCAAGATTATAGCAGAACTAAATGAAATAGAGAATAAGAGAGCAGTGGAAACAATAAACAAAACCAAAAGTTGGTTCTTTGAGAATATCAACAAAATTTGCAAACCCTTAGCCAGACTAACAAATAAAAAGAGAGAACAGATGCAAATAAATAAAATAAGGAATGAGCAAGGTGATATCACTACTGACCCCACAGAAATAAAGAGTATCATAAGAAGATACTTTGAAAAATTATATGCCAACAAGAATGACAACTTAGAGGAAATGGACAAGTTTCTAGAAACCCACAAACAGCTAACATTGATGAAAGAAGAAATAGATGAACTCAACAGTCGAATTACAAGTAAAGAGATAGACTCAGTCATCAAAAACCTCCCAACTAAGAAGAGTCCAGGACGAGATGGCTTCACAGCTGAATTCTACCAAACATTCTGGAAAGAACTAACACCAATTCTACTTACGCTCTTCCAAAAAATAGAAGTAGAAGGAATATCGCCTAACTCATTCTATGATTCCAACATTACCCTAATACCAAAACCAAATAAAGATACCACAAGAAAGGAAAATTGCGGACCAATTTCTCTAATGAACCTAGATGCTAAAATCCTTAACAAAATACTTCCTATTCACATTCAACACCATATCAAAATGATTTTACACCATGACCAAGTGGGTTTCATCCCGGGTATGCAAGGATGGTTCAATATAAGAAAATCAATCATTGTAATACACCACATAAACAAACTGAAAGAAAAAAATCACAAGATCATCTCCATAGATACAGAAAAATCATTTGACAAAATACAGCTCTCTTTCATCTTAAAAACACTACAAAAGATAGGAATAGATGGAAACTCTCTGAAAATGATCAAGGGTATATATGAAAAACCCAAACCTAACATCATTTTCAACGGTGATATCTTAAAAGCCTTCCCTCTGAGATCGGGAACAAGACAAGGATGCCCACTATCACCACTCCTATTTAACATTGTCTTAGAAGTACTTGCACGAGCACTGAGACAAGAAAAGGACATAAAAGGCATCCAGATTGGAAAAGAAGTAAAAATTTCATTATTTGCAAATGACATGATCTTATATATAGAAAGCCCTGAGAAATCGACAACAAGACTTCTAGAACTTATAAAGGAGTTCAGTAATGTTGCAGGCTGTAAGATCAATGCTCAAAAATCAGTAGCATTTCTGTACACCAATAACCAGCAAACTGAGGAGGAAATCAGGAAAAAAATACCATTTACAATAGTAAACAAAAGAATTAAATACCTAGGAATAAATTTAACGAAAGATGTAAAGGACTTATATACAGAAAACTACACAACACTATTAAAGGAAATCAAAGAAGACTTAAATAAATGGAAAAATATTCCCTGTTCATGGATGGGAAGACTAAACATCATCAAGATGTGTATTCTACCCAAACTAATCTACAGATTTAATGCAATCCCAATAAAAGTCAACAATATATTTTTTAAGGAACTGGAAAAACTAACCACAAAATATATTTGGAGAGGCAATTGGCCCCTAATTGCCAAAGACATATTGAAAAAGAAAAATGAAGTTGGAGGTATCACATTACCTGACTTTAAAACATACTAAAAAGCTACAGTGATCAAAACTGCGTGGTATTGGCACAAGGATAGACCTACTAACCAATGGAACCATATAGAATGTTCTGATATAGATCATCGCATATACAGTCATCTGATATTTGACAAGGCCATGAAGCCCACTCAGTTCGGAAAGAATGGCCTCTTTAACAAGTGGTGCTTGGAGAACTGGACATCCATATCCAAAGAATGAGAGAAGAATACCATCTCACACCTTATACTAAAATCAACTCAAGATGGATCAAAGATCTACATATAAGAGCCAAAACCATAAAAACCTTGGAAGATAATGTAGGGAAGCATCTACAGGACCTTGTAATAGGAAATGGTTTCATGAACTTCACAGCCAAATCACGAGCAGCAAGAGAAAAAATTGATAAATGGGATCTCCTCAAAATTAAAAACTTCTGCACCTCTAAGGATGTTATTAAGAAAATAAAAAGGCAACCTACCCAATGGGAAAATATATTCGGCAACCATATATCTGATAGGAGCCTAATATCCTGCATATATAAAGAAATCCTTCACCTCGAAAATAAAAGGACAAACAACCCATATAAAAAATGGGCCAGTGACCTGAAAAGACACTTCTCCAAGGAAGAAATACAAATGGCTAAAAAGCACATGAAAAAATGCTCAACATCACTTGCTATCAGGGAAATGCAAATCAAAACTACAATGAGATACCATCTTACCCCATCAGAATGGCAACTATTAAAAAAACAGGAGACACTAAATGTTGGAGAGGATGTGGAGGAATAGGAACCCTCATCCACTGATGGTGGGACTGCGGTATGATCCAGCCACTGTGGAGGACAGTTTGGCGGTTCCTCAGAAAATTAGCAATAGATTTTCCGTATGATCCAGCAATTCCACTGCTGGGTGTATACCCAGAAGAACTGAAAACAAAAATATAAACAGATATATGCATACCAATGTTCATAGTGGCATTGTTCACCATTGCCAAAAGTTGGAATCAGCCCCGGTGTCCATCAACAGACGAATGGATAAGCAAAATGTGGTACAGACATACAATGGAATATTACTCAGTTGTAAGAAGGAAAAAAGTGCTAACACATGGAATAACGTGGATGAATCCTGAAGACCTTATGTTGAGTGAAGCAAGCCAGGCACTGAAGAATGAACAGTATATAACCTCACTGATCTGAACTGATGAACGTGAGCAGTCTCTGAGAACCATTGTCTGAAAGATAGGTTAAAAAAGGAGAGTAAGAGAAGAGCAGGCTTTGAGCCATCACCCATATGGACATAATCTATGGTAAAGGAATAGGATATGGTTGCATGTTGGGGGATGGGGCAGATGAGTGGTGGTGTTCCTGGGTTTGGTGGTGCAGCACTGGGTGGTGGGTGGATTAGGAAGGGCTGGTTCAAATCCCCAGGGCATGTAAATGTGAATCTTGACATTCCATGGGTTGGGAGAGGAGGGTATCACGGGCCCTGGGGGGCTGGGGAGAAGGGAACAGTCAAGATCTAATGGGTTGTTTGGTGGTCATGGGGAAGGTTTTTCATTACCTTACAGTAATGGACACAGGACATGGTAAATATCATCAAAATTATTAAACTGTATCATCTAAATTGTAAACTATAATGTAAATCACTGACAATGTTTAGTTGCTATATTTTGCTATCTGCATAAACCTTATAACAATGCTAACAACCAAACAAAGGGGGGGGGAGTTAATATGAGGGGCTAAGGGGGGTGGTTTGGTATCTGGGAGTCTCCGGCACTCCGTGTGTGACTTTGCTGTGACCTAAATCTTCTTTGAAAATTAAATGAAAAATTGGGAGACAATGGGGATTGAGAGGAGGAAGATGTCATGGCACACCAGACATCCGATAACACAGTGATAAAGGGAAGGAAAAAAGGGAAAAAAGAAAAGAGAAAGAAAAAAAAATGAATATATAGATATATATGTATATATATATTTTAAAGGCATTCCCTTTGCTTTTTTGCCCATTTATTGAATGTCCCAATCCACTAATTATATTTTATTTTGTTTTGTTCTTTGTTTGATTATTTGTTTTTTTTCCTTCTCTCTTTTTTTTTCCCCTGAGTTTCCTTATGTTTGTCTCTTGCATGTAAGCTTATCACACTTGTTTCTTTTTCCTAGTAAGTGTATTTGATTATTTTATTGACTAAATGTTCATGGAGGATTTGTATCACAGAAGGGTTACAATGGGTACTGCGTGGGATTATTGGGCGGGGTGTCTGAGGGGGGTTTCGTGGGGATTGGTTCATCCGAATATACATGAAAGATATACAAAATCATTCAAAGGATCGGGGAATGGGGCATGGTCACGATGGGTGGATAATCACACAATAAATGAGGGAATCTGAATTCCTAGCCTGGCGAGCTCTGCCACAGTCTTCAAGGGAGCACCAATAGTCCTCTGAGTGTAGGGACAGTGCCTGTCAAAATAGGATGACCCACTGATGTGTTTTTTTTTTTATTGATGACTACCCTTGTGAGTCTTTGCTCTTGTAAATGAGACTTAGCCTGCAGTTGTGGGGTGCCTAAGGCTTGCCACCTGAGAGCCTCCTTATTGCTCAAATGTGGCTTCTCTCTAAGCCAAACTCAGCATATGATTGCATTACCTTCCCCCCAACATGGGACATGACTCCCGGGGACGAGCCTCCCTGACAACGAGGGATTAATACCAAATGCCAACTGGCAAAACAACTGGAAAAAGACCTTGAATAAAAGGGGGAAATGGTAAAGACAAATGAGTTCAAGTGGCTAAGAGACTTCAAAGAGAGTCGGGAGGTCATCCCAGAGGTAACTCTTATGCACACCTCAGTAGGAGCTCATAGAACATCTAAGTGCCTATCACCCCACTCATTGGGGTTCCTTACAGCTCTGGAGACACCCTGGTCCTATATAAGTGGGGATAGCCCCAGAGACTGATGCCTTATCAGTGGGTTCTATTTTGGAATCTGTGCTCCTGAGAGTGACAGAATTAGACTCAAATAAGTCCTCCCTGCACATGGTTCACCAGTCCCTTCTATTCAAACCTATATGTGATGCTGGAGTTTTTAGGTATACTTCCAGAGACTGGAGCCTCCCGCCTACCTATGTGCCAGGTGTGCATGAAATCTAGGTGGTGCTGCAACTCCTACCCTACAGCTCAATGGACTCATCCAAGTCACCTGGTGAGGAGACAACGATGGGCAATTGCCATTCCAGGGAACGGAGAGGGCCTGCATCTGGAGGCAGGATCATCCCACCCACCATATCCATGGGATATAAGCCCTCTCCCACTTGGATTTGGAGTGGACATCACCATCCCAGTGCCCTCAGTATTGGGGGAAGAACTGTGGACTAGAGTGGACTTGATGGTATTCTCTTGTTCACATATGGTGATTCTAGCAATGGAAGAAATTGTAACAATGAGGTGGATGCAGTGGCCACTTGACATTTTTGGGTTAGGGAAAGGATGAGCAGTTGAAATACAGGGGCTTCTTTGGGAGTTAGAGGTTGTCCTGAGTACCGTTGTGGCAACAGATGTAGGCCATTTTAAATCAGCACACACCACTCAGAACTGAGTGGGAGAGAGTGTGGTCTATGGTTTGAACTGTGGTCTATGTTTGGTGGCAAGGCTCCAGGATGTGTAAGTTCATTGAGGGTGGTGGGCCACACTTGTGGGAGATGTTTGTTTGGGATGTGGTGGGAGGTGTGGGAGGTGGGCAACATGGGAATCCCAGTGGGTTCCGTGTAATATTTTGGGTAATCTAAGCACCTATTGAAATATATGTATATATATATATATATAAATAACATTTTTGTAAGCAAATACACATATATGCATATATATTTATATATCATTTTGCAAATGTTTTTATATATTTTGAGAATTTTGATTTTTACCCACAATAAAAAAATAAAAAAATAAAAAAATAAAAAAAGAATACAAAAAAATAAGAATTAAAAATAAAATTAAAAGGTTTCAAATACCAGTGCAATAACATAGAGCTTATTAAAATATATGTTTTGAGAGTCCCAGAAAAGTGAAGATATAGAAAGGCACAGAAAGTATATTTGAAAGAAAAAAATCACCAAAATTTAACATTTTATTTAAAAACATGAAGCTACTCATAGCAAGAGATTATACATAAACCCATCATTTTTCACCCTTGGATGCCAAAGACAAATACAAAAAATTCAAAGCAACAAGAAAAATATGACTAAAATTTCATCAGAAACAGTGGAGGACAGAGAGCTGTATGATAACATTTTCAAATTATAGAAAAAATAAATAAAAATCTGTCAAACATGTGCTAAATGCCCAATAAAACTATCATTCAAAAATACAGGATTAAAAAAGACATTCTTAGTTCAACAATTTTTGAGACTCTTTGTTCCTAGAAATCCTATCTCAGGAGAAATATTAGACAAAATTCTTCATGTTGAAAGGGGCGATACAAGAAAATAACTCAAATTAAAAAGAAAGAAATATAGCCCTGTTAAATGTAATGACATAGGTAATCATAAAATACAATTACAATATGTATTTTCTCTTGTAAATGATTTAAAGGCAAATATGAAAAACAGTAATTTAAAAACAGTAATTGAAGCCTCTATTTTTGTCTACATCATGACCAACCTTACAGGAATAGCATGAACAACTTTAAAACAAGTGATTGGGGATTGGGTGTCACTCAGTGGTTGAGCACTTGCTTCCCATGTACAGGGGAATGTATGCAGAACTGATTAGAAAGCTTAGACAAATAAACAGCTTGCTGCACAAACCAAAATTACTTAAGGAGAGGCAGAAAATTGAATAACTTCATAGACCTATAATAAATAATTGGCTTTGTAATAAAAATTATCCCCACACATAAAGGATGCCAAAGTCAAGATGGCTTCAATGGTGAAATTCTACCAAATATTTTGAAGAAAAATACCAACAATCCTCATAAACTCTTCCCGCCAAATTGGAGGAATGGTTAAAACCTCACAAGTCATTCTATGAAACCAGTGCTATTCTTAAACCAAATATAGACAAGACATAACAAGAATAGAAAAGTACAGATCAATATCCCTCATGAATTTAAACAAAACTCAGTGAAAATATATTACTAAAGCCAAGAAATATAAAAATGATCCATACATAATGACCAATCGTAATTAATCCCAGTTCTATAATTTCATTTAGCATATGAATCAATGTAACATGATTATGTTTTGATTAATACAAGGGAATTACCTATATTTTTCTCTCTATTTTGTATATATTTGAAATTTTATATGATTTAAAAAGAAAAGGCCACACTTCTGTTGACCTTTCAAATCCATTCTATAATTATCTGGTTAGTCATTTTATGATTCGTCTGTTATAGGTCACAATTTTCTGATGTACCTGCCCTGATAATTTCTTTCACAAGGTTTTAAATTGTTTAAATTATGTTTTGATTCATCTATATTTTCTCTACACGTTACTTATAAATAAGTAACAATTTAGGCAGCTCTATAAAGGTCAAGAGATTGCCTGTAACTCTCTGAGTCTCTAAATTTGTCATCTATCTTGAAATGACTGATAATTCATAGTCTAATAAAGACATTTTTATAGCACTAGACAATTAGTAAAACATACATAATTATTGTAGACAGCTAAAAAGGAAAGAACAAAAACACCAAGGTTACCAAGTACCTGAAAGAATGGTAGAGTAAGACACCATTGAAAAGGAAAGTTATAGCCCATGATATTTTTGGTTGCTTTCCAAAATATTTCAAAGGTAAGATTAATGGATTAAATGAATTAAAATTTGACATGGGAGATGATAAATTTCCACAGGAAAGAAAGAAATATTTTTGTACTTAAAGATCACTGTATGCTTTGAAAGATAAATTATTTTAGAAGAGGATTAGTCATTTTGCATCTCCTGAATTTCAAGTGGTTTAAAACTTAATTTCAATAGAACCTCACTTAAAACTCTCTGTATCTGAGAAAGATATAATTTCATCACTATTCATAAAGGTGAGCTCCATAATTTTTCAGTGAAGATCTTAATTATATTTTAGGTGGGTCTTCTTATTTTATTATATCCTAATTATAAAAAATCAGAAAACACAAATATTTACAGAATATTACAAAATGACACTAATTAATATAAGTTTTTTTTTTTTGTTTTTTTTTTTACCGGGAGGTCCCGGGGATCGAACCCAGGTCCCTCCATATGGGAGACGGACGCCCAAACAGTTGAGCCACATCTGACCCATTAATATAAGTTTAAACTACATTTCAGTCAGCAATTATACCTTCCTGTTTTCCTGTTAGAAATTTATTGAGATAAATGACTTAGAACATTCTTAGTATTTTGAAAGGTATTATTAGTTATTTTATAATAAAATATATTAAAATTATTGGGACAGTTTTTAAATTTTTTTCTAAGATAAAAGGCATTATGGATTTTTTTTTTTTTGCACCTTATCAACAATGATGGAAATTCCTGTTTTTAAAGGAATGCTTTTTTGAAAAGTAATCTGAAACTTTTGGGAAATGTATTTTAAAACATATATTATTTCATTCTTTCACATTGTATTTTGTTGATTAAGCATTACTGCAAATTTACTAACCTGACTAGCAATGTCCTCTGCCAAGTAGATTTGGAGCTACAAGTTCATTATCTAAATAAAATAGAATAATTTTATCAAGTTCCTGAGGAAAATATAGGGTAATAAAAGAGCTTCAATCAAAGGAACAATAACTTCAGGACTCCATTTACCCTACTCTTGGAGGACTTCTGAGAAAGAGTCCTGTGAACTGTATTTGTTTTAGAATAATGACACTACAAATTTTTGCTGTCCTCTAAGAATAAAGAAGGGGCAAATACATGCAGTCAAATTATATCCATGGTAAACATCTCATTCCATTGTTAGGTACAGATTTAGTGGTTTTAAAGCATTGGAAACAATCATCCTTTCCTAAACATTGTGATGAGCATTTTGGTTTTATGAAAATATGGAGGAAAATATTTGGGTTGTGCTTCTTTCCTTCCTCCCTCTTTCCTCCCTTCTTTTTTTCTTTCCTTCCTTCCTTCCTTCCTTCCTTCCTTCCTTCCTTCCTTCCTTCCTTCCTTCCTTCCTT